>JXCR01088155.1:225396-239553 GCA_002079205.1 Phalaenopsis hybrid cultivar | reverse complement strand
TTTTTTTTTTTTTTAAAGTGCCAACATGGGTATGATGTCTAAGGCATGTTGAGTGTCTCTTGGAGGCCAAAATCCCTCTAGAAGATTTTGGTCATCAAGTCCTGAAAGTCACATAGCATTGGTTGTATAAATGTCGGTATCCCAACCTCCTCCTCAATTCCCTCTAGTAAGACCAATGTCATCGCAACTAGAGGATCTCAACTTGATTGCACGAAGGTGGTTCTCAAGATTATCATCTCCTCTGTAATGACTACTCTCGCATTCTTGATAAGTAAAAGGAGGACGTGACTCCCATCCTTCTCAAATGAATAAGCATTCTTGAAGCTATGTTTGGTCTTACGGTCAAACTGTCATGGTCTCCCCAACATAATATGACAAGCATCCATAAAGACCACGTCACACTGCACTTGCTTCTGTAACTGATCCTCAATCGAAAATTCAACACAACATTGTTGATTCATGTTTATCTTGTTTCCCCTTTACAAACATATAAAGGAGTAGAATTGAGAATGTTTCTATGTGGCTGACCCCGATTTCTTCACCATCAATGTAAATACTACATTTTTAACAACTCCCACCACCGATAATTAGACTGCAAATTTTTTCCTTCATCGTACAATTGGTTTAAAAAATATTGTGCCTCGACCATGAATGATCCTTCTCTGGCTTTGTCTATAGAACTCTCTGTATGACTAGCATCTCTCTCTCGTTTCCTTAGAGCTGATGTCCCTCATCAGGATTCTCCTCTGCTTCCTCTTCCTCCACTTCCTCAACGACGCCCTGCTCTGTGAATGACACAACTCAGCTCATTGGACAGCTAGAAGTTGTGTCCATAGTCATGGCAACTAAAACATCTCCCGGTAGGCACCATGCCGGACGAGCTACCCTTTTCCAGTTTCTTTCAACTCAAATCTATCTTGTAACTTCCCTGTCCGGTCTTCCCGCTCACCCTTGTCGATAGTTGCAGTTGTGACTGATTTCTTGAATGAGGATAGTTGTCTGAATGTGATTATTACTTACCCTACTTCTATTGTCTTTCCACCTTCAAAGCTAAGGTTTGGACATCTTCCAGTAACCAATAGGGTCGTAACTGTACAACGTTGCAGATAGCAGGCTTCAGGCCCCCAAGATAATGGCTTATGGTATGTTCCTATGGTTGTAACAACTCATACTTCATCTGCAACAGATCAAACTATGTTGTGAACTTCTCTACTTATAGGTCTCATTGCTATGATAGTCTCAAAAAATTATCTTGACGATATTGACGCGGTAGGTATTTCATCTGCATCTCCTTCCCATCTTCTCCCACTTGGTAAACTTGTCACTGCCCTCTCTCTTTCTCTGTCTATGCAAGTTTTCGCACCATAAGAGAGTATTTTGTTTCAGCTTGATGGCTGCAAATTTCACCCATTTATCTTTTGGCACTTCCATATATGTGAAGATTCTTTCAACTAATTGCAGCCATTCGATAAAATTTTCCGAATCCATATCTCCATTGAACTCTGGTAGGTCCACATTTATGTCGAGGTTTATTTGTCCTCCATATATTGTTTTCTCTCGACCTCCTTTGATCCTGGATTCTAAAGCGTTGTGGCTTGTCTTCTTCATCACAAAGGTCCTCCCTATAAAAGGGACTCAAATCTATGTCCCTCTCTCTCCTTCGACTCTTTGAATCACAATCGATTGTAATCTCACCCTGGGTCTAGTCATCCATCTTTGCGAGTCTCTGTCGCAGTCGACGAATCTATTGTTGTATCTTTTCCCAAGTAGGTTTTGGCATGTGTCTCCTCGTGACATGGCTAGGGTTTGGAGAATTGGGAGAGGTGATTGAAAGCAGGGTAAAAATATTTTTGGTGGAAGTGGCTTGGGAGAAATAGATGCTAGGATGCCCTAAGATATGACTAGAATTAGGCTAGTTCTAATACCAATTGATACCAAAAAAAAAAAAACTCAAAACGTAGCGAACTGAAAAACTATTCCAGAAATACAAGAAAATCATAACAAAAGGTTCTCACAATAGAAATAAATGACAACAAACACAAAAAAACACCTAGGATGAGGATGAGAGTGTTGGATGGCGGCTAGACCGTAGGTATAGGGGTTGGTTGGGGGCTGCGCCACAGCAAAGGGCTGGCATGGAGTGGTGGCGGCAACTGGAGAGCAGGGATGAGGGGACAGCAGCAGCAGTTAAGCAAGGGGAAGGGGGGAGGCAGCTGACTAGAAGGTTGGAGGGCTGGCTGCAGTGAGCTGAGGGGATGGAAGAGGATTACAGCAGCAAGAGGGGGCACTGCTGTGGTGGCGGCAGCAGTAAGCAAGGGTTAGAGTTGGCAGCAAGAAAAATAGAAGGGAGTTGTGTGGGTGGAAAAGCAGCAAGTGGGGAAAGCAATAAGTGTAGGATGTGAGGAGGCAATTAACACCTCATAGCAGGATACAACCGGAGCACCGAACGACAACGACAAAAAACTGAGTTCAAAATTGAACCCTAACACAAGGAAAAGACATATATATAATAGATAACTAGGAGGGGAAAATCTCGCTCATTGGGAGGCAACCCTAACCCACAATATAGGTCAGCCAACCCTTCCCTTCTCTTGGCTAAAAACTGGTTAGTTGAATACATCTGATCCCCCCCTCCCTCCCTCTCCACTTAAAAGAGCCCCGCATCAAAAATTGATCTTAACTTCTGAATTTTATCTCAAATTTTGAACTTAATCCATTAATTATATCTCATGTTGTACTGGTGTACTTCCTTCTAAACCTGAGGTGTGTTAGAGTGGTGTCGGAGCTATACATGTTTTAACTCAATACCCTTTATTTTCTTAGGACAGGATAATGAGATAGATTCATTTTGATTATTCTTAATAATAATTATAAAATATATTATATTGAATACTATTTGCATGTTTATTTTATTTTAGTTTTGCTTAGTATCATTTATGTATAATGGCTCCATGAAGAATAAGTTTCGATGCTACTTGCAGTAGTAATGGCCAGAGAAATATTGAGGAACTTGCACNTAACTTCTGAATTTTATCTCAAATTTTGAACTTAATCCATTAATTATATCTCATGTTGTACTGGTGTACTGCCTTCTAAACTTGAGGTGTGTTAGAGTGGTGTCGAAGCTATATATGTTTTAACTCAATACCCTTTATTTTCTTAGAACAAGGTAATGAGATAGATTTTTTGGNTAACTTCTGAATTTTATCTCAAATTTTGAACTTAATCCATTAATTATATCTCATGTTGTACTGGTGTACTGCGTTCTAAACCTGAGGTGTGTTAGAGTGGTGTCGGAGCTATACATGTTTTAACTCAATACCCTTTATTTTCTTAGGACAGGATAATGAGATAGATTCATTTTGATTATTCTTAATAATAATTATAAAATATATTATATTGAATACTATTTGCATGTTTATTTTATTTTAGTTTTGCTTAGTTTCATTTATGTATAATGGCTCCATGAAGAATAAGTTTTGATGCTACTTGCACTAGTAATGGCCAGAGAAATATTGATGAACTTGCATCTTTTCGTAGGGGCTCATTCTACTAATTGTCATGGTGTTGCTACTTAGACCATTGAGAATGTTATTCTCAACTCTCGACATTGTTGCCCTAGTCAAGAAGGTAACACAGGATTTATAATTAGGAAATAACAACTTGCAGTCTAATAATTTGATTCAATACTATTGATGATTACTCGGAAAGTAATCGACGTAAAAACTTGTAATATGATGTGGTAATTCATTGGATAGAATTTGAGAGACTATTGATTATAGGTTGGAAAGTCATCGATGTAAAAGCTTGAAATATGACATAGTGATTCATTGGATAGAGCTTGAAAGTTTATTTTTAGAGCAATATTTCTAATTTGTAAATAAAAGATTAATGAATGACTTAAGTTTGAACAAAGATCGAAGAGCGTGTGAGAATATGACACTTCGTATGCTCTAAAAATTTATGACTATTATGAAATAACACAAAGATCAAAATAATTTCTAATTTTTTATAACAACTGAAAAGACATAAAAATACTTATTTACTATTGGATGCACTACAATCAGAGAGCTAGTCGACATTCATGGTGAGATAAAAACTAATGTTCATAAAAAGAAAACATGGGGCAACAAAGAAGAAACTTAAGTAAACGGAGTTTCCAAACAATATAACATCAAAATCATCAAGGGAAATAATTTAAGAATAATTATAGTCATCTCCATTATGTCAAATGGCACTCTAAACTCCGCAATTTACTACAGCTCATAAAATACAGGATTGCCCCCTTAAGTTTTAAGGGTAGGCCATTTCGATGGTTTCAAAGAAAAAAATTTCAAATTTTAACATAAGGATGAATGGCGAAAATCTTAGGTATGCTGGCATCGAAAACATAATGAAAAAGAATATACAAGAAAAACTTATTTTCAGTCTTAGCAAGAATCACAACAATTTCTGGCATCTCGCACTAATATGAACAGCAAAAAGTGGTACCAAGTCAAAAGTCACGACTAACTCAAACTCAAGAACCCAGAAAAGCGATTCCACATATTCACAATGACATGGTAAGAAGGTCATGAGGCTCCTTATATGGTGAAAGATATAATTATTATTTTTAAGCAACTGACAATAACTCTATTTAAGTTTGATTCATGAATGATAGTTAATGTGTTCAGTTAATGTGTTCATGACCAAGCATATGCCTGTTAAGCTTAATTTATTTTCGCTACATGAAGTCTCTGTGAAACTGGGTATAAACTAACCATATACCATGCTGCTATTGATTATCACAAGGGAAGAGTAATTTTTGTATATCTTGTGCAATAATTTTTAGGATTAATAGTATTAATATCTTATCTGATATCAACAATTAAGATAGGAACGATGATTCTATTGTGTGCTGGTTATCTTACTTGCATGGTGGATACCAGCAAATTTAGTGTAAGGTTAGATGGTATGCCCAGAGTTCAAAAGTTTGTTGAAACATTTTCTGAAGATTTATATGGTTTACCACATTTTTGCAATATGGCTACAGATTTAGTTTTGAGTATCACATAAATTTCCAAAGCAATGTACCGCATGGCCAATATTAAACTTGAAGGGGTTCCACATTTAATAGCATGAATTGCTCGATGAAGGATTTATTAAGCCTAGTGTTTCACCTTTATATAGACAATACTTAAAGAAGAAAGAAGAAAGAATGAGCTGTGCATTGGCTACAAAGAAAGAATAAGATTATCATGAAAAATAAACATCCTCAACCTCATAAAGATGACATGCTCGACCAACTATAAGATTCTTCTATGTTTTCTAAGGTTCATCTTCATTTGGTTAACATCAATTAAATATCAAGAATAAAAATGTGCCTAAAAGCACTTTCAAACCATTGGGACCAACCAATGCTCTTGCTGGTTTCATGGATCTTACGAATACAATTGTCAAAACTAGTCACTCACCTTGTTATTATGTTTATTGATAAATTTAATCTATTTAACAAGAAAGAGAAGCATGCCCAACATCTTTAAGTAGCAATAAAAACCTTTCAGTAACAAAAAAAAACTATTTAAAATTCTTGAAGTACAAGTTTCAACTTTGCAAGGTAGCTTTCCATGGACATGNATGGACGTAAAGGCTTGTAATATAATGTGGTAATTCATTGGATAGAATTTGAGAGACTATTGATTATAGGTCGAAAAGTCATCGATGTAAAAGCTTGAAATATGATATAGTNATCGACGTAAAGGCTTGTAATATAATGTGGTAATTCATTGGATAGAATTTGAGAGACTATTGATTATAGGTCAAAAAGTCATCGATGTAAAAGCTTGAAATATGATATAGCGATTCATTGGATAGAGCTTGAAAGTCTATTTTTAGAGCAATATTTCTGATTTGTAAATAAAAGATTAATGAATGACTTAAGCTTGAACAAAGATCGAAGAGCGTGTGAGAATATAAGACTTGGTATGCTCTAAAAATTTATTCCTTTTATGAAATAACACAAAGATCAAAAAAATTTCTAATCNTTTCTGATTTGTAAATAAAAGATTAATGAATGACTTAAGCTTGAACAAAGATCGAAGAGCGTGTGAGAATATGAGACTTGGTATGCTCTAAAAATTTATTCCTTTTATGAAATAACACAAAGATCAAAAAAAATTCTAATTTTTTATAACAACTGAGAAGACATAAAAATACTTATTTACTATTGGATGCACTACATTCAGAGAGCTAGTCGAGTAAAACATTCATGGTGAGATAAAAACTAATGTTCATAAAAAGAAAACATGGGGCAATAAAGAAGAAACTTAAGTAAACGGAGTTTCCAAACAATGTAACATCAAAATCATCAAGGGAAATAATTTAAGAACAATTATAGTCGTCTCCATTATGTCAAATGGCACTATAAACTCTGCAAATTACTACAGCTCATAAAATGCAGGATTGCCCCCTTAAGTCTTAAGGGTAGGCCATTTTGATGGTTTCAAAAAAAAAANTGTTCATAAAAAGAAAACATGGGGCAATAAAGAAGAAACTTAAGTAAACGGAGTTTCCAAACAATGTAACATTAAAATCATCAAGGGAAATAATTTAAGAATAATTATAGTCGTCTCCATTATGTCAAATGGCACTCTAAACTCTGCAAATTACTACAGCTCATAAAATACAGGATTGCCCCCTTAACCCTTAAGGGTAGGCCATTTTGATGGTTTCAAAAAAAAAAATTCAAATTTTAACATAAGGATGAATGGCGAAAATCTTAGGCATGCTGGCATCGAAAACATAATGAAAAAGAATAGACAAGGCAAAATTATTTTCAGTCTTATCAAGAATCACAACAATTTCTGGCATCCCACACTAATATGAACAGCAAAAAGTGGTACCAAGTCAAAAGTCACGACTGACTCAAACTCAATAACCCAGAAAAGTGATTCCACCTATTCACAATGACATGGTAAGAAGCTCATGAGGCTCCCTATATGGTGAAAGATGTAATTATTATTTTTAAGCAACTGACAATAACTCTATTTAACTTTGATTCATGAATGATAGTTAATGTGTTCGGTTAATGTGTTTATGACCAAGCATATGCCTGTTAAGCTTAATTTATTTTCGCTGCATGACGTCTCTGTGAAACTGGGTATAAACTAACCATATACCATGCTGCTATTGATTATCACAAGGGAAGAGTAATTTTTGTATATCTTGTGCAATAATTTTTAGGATTAATAGTATTAATATCTTATCTGATATCAACAATTAAGATAGGAACGATGATCCTATTGTGTGTGCTGGTTATCTTACTTGCATGGTGGATACCAGCAAATTTAGTGTAAGGTTAGATAGTATGCCCAGCGTTCAAAAGTTTGTTGATACATTTTCTGAAGATTTATATGCTTTACCACATTTTTGCAATATGGCTACAGATTTAGTTTCGAGTATCACATAAATTTTCAAAGCAATGTACCGCATGGCCAATATTAAATTTGAAGGGGGTTTCCACATTTAATAGCATGAATTGCTCGATGAAGGATTTATTAAGCCTAGTGTTTCACCTTTATATAGACAATGTACTTAAAGAAGAAAGAAGAAAGTATGAGCTGTGCATTGGCTACAAAAAAAGAATAAGATTATCATGAAAAATAAATATCCTCAACCTCATAAAGATGACATGCTTGACCAACTATAAGATTCTTCTATGTTTTCTAAGATTCGTCTTCATTTGGTTAACATCAATTAAATATCAAGAATAAAAATGTGCCANGTTATGTATGATTTTATAGATGTCTAATTAATGAAACAGAAATTCTTCAACCATCTACTTGCTATTTACAAAATTGGTCATCATCTATCTGTTGTTATGCATATGCTTGATCTCATTCTCTTTTCCTTGCCTGTTCATGTCTTTGTGTGTTTATTTTTGCATGGTCTGGTATGGTCATACTGGTGATTCACAATCACTTTTCATATGTAGAATGAGATGGCACTTTATATGTATATGAAAATGGGAAATTTACATACATATATGTATTTACATATCTAAAACCTAAAGTTTGATATTTACATTTTATAATATTTTAATCTTATAAACCTATGCATGGAAAGGTGTATTTCACTTTTAAAAATGTAATAATATTGATACTTTTTATGTGATATTAAAGATTTAAATGTTATGCATGTAAATATAAATGTTTAGGCGTTAGATATGTAAAGATATAAGAATTGTGTGGAATGTATGCAAATGTCCCTATGAAAATATGTTTCCTTTGGATCTAAACTTGTTTATAGTTTGACAAATTCTTTCTTTTAATGCTAGGACTCGAAGAGGAGTCATCCTTACCTTGGGATTGATAGTCTTCATGACATTATTTCTTTTATTTGTTGATTGGTGCTCATGGAGGATTGTTAGGCTACCTCTGGAGCCATTTTTTTTGACATGCCCATTTTCTATATCAGCATTTTTATCAGCATGCATTGGATTTTTGTTTGTTGCTATTGTTGATGGCCTGAAAATACATCAGATAATTAAGAGAGAAAGATCTCTCAGTTCCCTTAAAACGTCAATACCTACAATTGGCGGCTTATTTTTTCTTCCAGTTGGGATCACCACTTGGAGAGCTGTAATAGGACATAATTCTATCCTTGTTACTGGAGTAGCTGCAGCGACTCTGGGTTTTGCAGCAATTGGGTTGCTTGATGATATTTTCCGATTTTCCATGATGCATAAGTACAAATTACCGGGATGGCTGAAATTATTATTGCATGTAAGAAGTTCTCTTTCCCAAACACGTGAAATTAACTAATTATTTTCATTGGACAAGATTTATATTCATCTGAAGCGGCCAAATTTTCACCATAATATTCTTTGCAGGTAGCAGTTGGGATGTGGTTTTCAGCTTGGCTGGATACAGCCAATTTACCAACACCATACAGCATGTATACTTCTTCATAATCATATGACCAAAATTTTTTTCAGGGTAACAATCTATTAGTTACTGATTTAAGCAATTAATGGTTTGTGTCTTAATAGTAAAATTTTTTCGGCGTGCAAATTCATTGAATAGGCAATGCAAAATTGCTTTATGGTACAATAAAATACAAGTTAGTCATGATAGATTGTTATTTTTGGTAGATTTTTCATTACGTTATGTTTTTGGAACATATTTTGATCTCTAATGCTTGCTTAGTTGCATTTGTAGTTTTGTTCCATGTTAATAATAAGCCTTTGGTCTATAGTTTCATCATTCCGTTTTTTTCTAGTCCTAAAGTTTTATGTAGCAAATACAATTCCAATTTTATATTTTGTTAACTCTTACACCATTGCATCAAAATTTAGTTTAGCTTTTTTTTAGGTAATGTCCTTGTGTACTTATGTTGCTTCCACCAATTTGGTATTAGATGCTGTACATCGCTTTTATCTTCACACCCTATCTAATTTTTGTCCTCTCACAAAAACCATTAATTTTTTGCCCACTTATTACAATACTAGCATGGTTTTGATCCATAGATTTTGGGATCATCCATGATCTACATAAAATCAAATTTGGATCATTTTTTATGAATTTTGGGATTGATTTTAAGATTGATTGTCAATCTAACATCAGTTCTGAACAATTATTGTGCAGGCTTGGGACTAGAAGCAATTGGTTTATTTTAGTTTATTTTGTTTTGTGTTGCGATGTATCATATTCATCTTATTCGACTGATATTTCTGCACTCCTAGCAATTTAGAACTTTGAGCACAATCCTTAATCTATGCTTTATTGTGCTTAGAATGTAGAATATTTTTCTATGTATTGTAGGATATCTTTGCTCTTTTGCTAATTTTAATATTGGTTTAAATTCAAAATACTACTCTGTCTATTTACTGGTGGCCAACTAAGCCTTAGAATATCACATCTTTTCAATTTAGTCCTTGGACTTTACAAAATTGATCCATATTGGTCCCTCAGGGATGAAATTAGCATTAATTTTGAAATGGGATTAATTTTGTATCATAAGTTCTACACGAGGGATCATTTTGGATCATTTTTGTTTAGTCGAGGGATTAAATCTGAGAAATGTGATATTCTGAGATTACACAAATAGTTGGGAAATTATTTTGGGGTTTAATCATTTTGTTGAGCATGTACATGCTTATTTTGAACATGACATCTGCATTTTCTTACTGAACGTTTTTGATTCATTACTCACTGAAGGAAGTTCTTAGTTCCTCTGCCTCCACCATACGGGCTTGTTCATCTGGGAAAGTGCTATCGGCTATTGACACTATTTTGTTTTGTTGCCATGCCCAATGCCGTTTGCTTAACCGATGGAGCTGATGGCTTAGTTGGTGGGGTTTCTGCTTTGGCCTTTGTTGGGATGTCAATTGCCGTCCTTCCAATTTCTCCTGGTTAGTATATTTGCAGCTGTTTCTTCCTCTTTTTGTTGTTGGCGCTACTATCATATGGAAGACTTTTACAAATCTATCATGTAAGAAATTTGATTTCATATAATCCAACTATTGCGTTTATAAATTAGTTTCGTTTTTATTTTACAGAAGAAAAAATTTAAATTCCAAAAATTACTTCAGTAATTCGGTAGAGAATACATTGGGATTTCGTCAGGGCGTAAGGAAAAAATAATTGTAGTGCAGTTAATAAGGTAATTTAGATACTATCTTGGTATCAAACCTTTGAATTCTGTAGAAATTCTCTTTAGTAATGTTTTTTCATTATATGATCTATCTCTATAAATCTATATGCTCCTAATGAGATGACATGCATTTGACGCGTGCTATGTGTTGACAAATTGCTATAATGCCTGCTTTCTGCTTGATTTTTCTTAATGATTGCCGTTGCATATAGTTTTTCATAACAGACATCGTCGGCACTTTAAAGTTAAAACTTTGGCTTTGGCTAATGTTAATTAGTGCATTCTGCTTTTGAATAACATAATAGTTTATTGTAATTACTTGGGATGAAGCTAGTGATGATAATGATTTTGTGATGTTGATGCTGAAAACAATGTTCAAAGGTTACCTTTGTTTGATTTATGAAAGATGACTAATGAATGATGTTGAAAAAGTAAAGGAACTTTGCAATCAATCATTCTTTTTTTACGAAGTTACATCTTTTTTAAAACACCTTCGTGTAGGTCTACTAGGTTCACCAATTCCTTTCAATCAATTTTATAGATGGGGTGTAACCATTCTTTCTTTCCACATTGAATTTTTCCTCTTTATGGATGGTCACAGAGAAATAGGCATTGGAGCATTTAAGCTGGCTGCGACCACTTCAAGATCAGTAAAGTCTGCAGGGATTAAAAAATTAATTGGGAAGCAAGGGCTTTCTCATCCCAATTTTAGTGATAAAGGTAAAGATTGGAAGGAAGGGTGTTCGCAATATCTGTTGTTAATAGATGTCCAAACTCACTAAGTGATAAAGGTGGGACCTAGTTGTGTATCCTACTTAAGCCAATAATTATTATAAAAATATTTGAAATCTTGTAAAGAGTATATTGAGCAGAACAAAAACTAAAACTTTTAATTGTCTATATAATAGGCTTGATATTTTATACATGTAAGAAAGCTAAAATTTTTTAAGACTGTAAGTGAGCAAAATAATAAGTTATAAAATGTACAATTTTGATGATTTATATAGGACTTGGTATTAAAATGGAGAAAATGAGATATATAGAATATATTCGAAAAATATATTATAGGAAGTGACTTTGATCAAGTTAGATGCACCAAAAGTGATGATCATATGATATTGGCTAGAGATGAAGACATTAAAGAAGATGAAAAATATTATCTTGAGAACTTTTGGATTGTGATTCAATGAAGAAATTATTTTTGAATAGTTACAAACAATATAATAAGATTTATAATATTTTGATCCCAAAAAGTAAAATTAAGTTAGTTTTGAATAAGATGCTTGCAATTAAGTGCTTAGCTATATAGATGAGATACCTATTAAGATTTGAAGAGTTATTAGGATGCTACATTTGTTTTGCTAAAAAATATTTTCAATATAATTCTCAAATTTAAGAGCATGCCAAACTATTGGGAGAATATTTTGGGGTTAATATCTAAAAACAAATTAAATTTTCAAGATTATATTGACTATAGAGTAACCAATTTATGAGACCTTCAATAAAGTTATATTAATAAAAATTAGGTTTAAAAATTTTTTTCATGATGGGAAACACATTTGGTTTTGTGCCAGGAGGATTTACTACAGAAGTATTTTCTTATACCCAAATATTTAATAGAAATGTATAGAGATTAAGTAAAAGATTTCTTATAATTTTTATTGATTTTAATTGAAACATACAGAGAATTAATTTGACACGCTTTAAGGCAAAAAATTGTGTCATGCTCCTCATGGACATGTTAAAATTATTGAATGTATATATGATGAACCAGTGACTAATATTAGAACTAATTGGGGATTGGTGTTTTTTCAATTTTAATAATATTACATTAAGTATGAACATTTAGTCTCTATTTATTTATAAGGAGAAGCTTACAAAGGATATTTGAAGTATGGCACTTTCATGCATGCGTTGTATGTTTTGAGGGATTAAAATGCGGAAACTAATTCGAGAGATACAAAACAAAACTTTAAATAGAAGCACATAAACAAGGAGAAAAAAAAACACAGATTTAATGTGGAAAAACTTGAAAACGGGAAAAACCCATGGAGCCACACCACACAAAACAATTCACAATTAAGAAATGAGGAGAATTATACAAATTACACCACACTCAAACCTCTCTAATTCTTGGAACACTTCAGGACTTGTCTCCCTTCTCTATCGCACTAATGAAAATAGAAATCCAACACCACCTACTCACTCGCTCCTTTGTCTTGTCGCAGCAATCGTCTGCTTCCTGCAAAAAAATCGAAATATAAACACTTAACTGCAAAAATTCGATTGCAGGCGCTTGGGCACCGACCTTTGTCACTGGATTTTTGAGCTCTCAGCTTTCAAAATTGGAAACAAATGTAGCAGGGCACGGGGACACCACTTGTGGGTGCCGAATTATCGAAGGCTCTGTTTTAGAAGCCTAAAATGAGCACTGCAGTGCTCCCATTGGCTCCAAGGTACTTCTGCCAAGCATCGGGGTGCCACCCCAAGTGTTGGGGCGCTCGAACAACCCTTCAGCTACCACAAACAATCTCCACAAAATAATTATTTTCCTCTTGGAGACTGATTGCAATTAATACCACTTTTCAAATATGCACTTTTTTTATAGTAATGTACTTTAATGTGGCTCAACTCTAGTCTCTACATTTCTAAACTCCAACTGAAGNCACTTTTTTTATAGTAATGTACTTTAATGTGGCTCAACTCTAGTCTCTACATTTCTAAACTCCAACTGAAGCCAAACATAACTTCAATTTCTCAACAGTAACAACCTCAGTCAAATCACTTGTAAGATTCTGAGCTGTGTTTTTTCTCAAAAGATAATTGATCATCTTCTAAGAGTGAAAGAATGAAATGATATTTTTAGCTGAATGTGCTCCGCATGAAATGCAATGTTCTTTGCTAGATGAATATCACTTATATTATCACTATGAAGCTTTCTATTCCCCCACTCCTTGCTCAATTATGTCATAAAACTCTAGCCAAATTAATTATTTGCTAGCCTTATTGATAACAATATACTTTACTTCTGTAATCTATAATACAACAATCTTCTATAACCTGAAAATCAAATTCGCTGTTGTGTTTCCTAAAGTAAAGTCATAATTTGTACTTCTTGTACCATCAATATCTCCCGCTTGATTTAAATCTACATATCTCTCTAGATCAATCCCTGTACTTTCAAAGCAAAGTGTTTTGTTGATTGCTCCTTTCAAGTATCTGAAAATCTACTTCACTGCCTCCTAAATCATGTATTGGCTTATCACTCCCACTATACGTACAATTTCTTTCTTTGCACATATCATCACATACATCAAACTTCCAACTGCTAAAATATATGAAGTTCTTCTCATCCATGTTTGCTTTGCTTCGGATTTGGGTGATTATTCTTTAGATAGTTTAAAGTGACTTTCTAAAGGGGTGCAAACTGATTTTGCATCATTCATATTGAACATGTGTAGGACCTTCCATATTCTGCTTGAGACAAATTCAATGTACCTACTTCAGTCCCTGTTGATTCTCATG
>JXCR01088155.1:201931-215287 GCA_002079205.1 Phalaenopsis hybrid cultivar | reverse complement strand
AAGCCATGACCACGCTATTAGATGTATCATGTGTGAATCTTTCATGACAAAACTCTTCATCAGTTGTACTGTCTTTGTTAGGCTCGTCTGTTCTAGTGAGACATCACATACTTATTATTACGCTCCTCAAAAGGCTATACGATGAAGAACATTTTTAACGAAAAAAGTTGTCGTGGATGAGGTTTTAAGTGATGCGACGAAATCAACTAAACCTCATATTTAGTTCT
Source organism: Phalaenopsis hybrid cultivar (assembly GCA_002079205.1). Taxonomy (NCBI): domain Eukaryota; kingdom Viridiplantae; phylum Streptophyta; class Magnoliopsida; order Asparagales; family Orchidaceae; genus Phalaenopsis; species Phalaenopsis hybrid cultivar. The sequence goes on along the minus strand of JXCR01088155.1, from coordinate 215,060 downwards.
TGTCAAATGAACAATTTCAAAAACTTTTCATTTGGTTTTGATTCAAGTAGAAACATCATATAAAAACACATTATCATGTATAGACTTATGACAACAAGATGTTATAAGTATAAATATCAAATTTTGGGTGTTAGCACGTAAATACATAAGAATTATGTGGTATGTATGTAAATTCTCATTTTTTTAAAAAAAATTATGAATTGAGTGGTATAACATCTCTCACCATGAACATGCATGAAGTTGACTCTCCAACATCTCTTAAATTTAATTATTAATACTGATTAAATTGTTTAAAAAATTGAAAAATTCCTAATATTTTAATTCATGTTAAGAAGATTTGCATACATACCACTCAATTCTAGATATTTACATATCGAGCACTTAAACTTCATTTTTTTACATATATATCACCTGAACAATGTATGAAAAATAAGTATTTCGTAAAACAGTATGTGATATGAAAGATTTCGGTGGTATAAATGTAAAAAGTAAAGATTAGTGGTTGGATATGTAAATACATAGGAATTGGGTGGCATGCATGTGAATGCCTCTAATAGAAAATTAGTAGAACTCTTTTAAAATTAAGTAATTTTATATTATCTCATTAATTATAATTATAAATAAATAAAAATTGCTGAGTTTATAGCCCAATTTGCATGAATAGATTGATTATAATATATGATCATTTGGGATTATTATTATTTCTTTCTTAAGTTTCTATTAATTTAATTATATTAATTTATTGAAAGATTTACATAAATACCACTCAATTTTGACATTTTACATATCGAACATCTAAATACATTGATTCGATAGTTCAAAAGAGTCAGATCAGATCATGAGTAAATTTGTAAATATCAATATTTCCCCTTGATTATTTTTTTTTTTAAATTTTGATGAACAAATATTATATGATTAAAAAGGCATATTAATGACTTATTATTTTGTTTAATTATTTTAAAATATTTAAATATTTATTAAAAATTTATTGCACTTAATTATTCATAATAATTATTTTCCAAGCATTATGAAGCGATTATGGGACCCACCTTGTTCCACTTCTGGCCAGCTGTTCGCAGACCCTCTCCATGTGCAACTACGTGCGTAGTTCCTACTTGTGGGCCCGGTCTCCTAGGACAAAATTCCTCTAATAATTTAAAATTATTTTTGGGGCATTTGCATAAATACCACACATTTTATATGCATTTACATATGCAAAAAATTAAATTTAACTTTTAACCTTTTTATAGAGTAAAGCATTGAAATAGTCCTTAATCATTTACATGTGGTCTTTTAATTTAGAGTGTGTTTGGGGCAGCTTGTAAGTTTTAGGATAAGCAGCTTTTCCTGAAATGTGACCCGGGAGTCATCCCACGGCCTGCGTTTAGTATAAAAATAGAACCGTGTTTTCAGATAAACATGCCAAACACGCGATTTAAACGGTACTACAACGTTTTTAAAAACACCCCCACACTTATAAGCTGCCCCAAACATGCCCTTAGTCTCATAATTTATAGAAGTGTATTCCTAAGACTCTTTAAATTAGGGTTGAAGTAATCCTCATGAAAGATTATTATATTATTTTAATTAGAAGTGCTAAACAATGAAACGGAAAGACATACATCTAAAATTTAAAATTTAATGTAAATCTTCGTCGAACAACTCACCACCACTAGAGTCTAAATGCACAAATCCAACAACCAGTCAACTTATTCAGATTAGTTGTTCATCGACAGATTATCAGAATAACTTACTTATCAGCATAAGCTGGATAAGCTGCAGCTGCCCAAACAGACCCTAAGATGATGACTTGTATAAACATAAAATTTAATATTTACATCAAAGTTCTTATGGGTATAATTGCAATTTTGATTGAGCATTTATATTATACTTATTCATAAAAAAAATTCATTACAAATTTTGTTGTCAATGAGAAATGGTTAAAAAAATATTAAATATATGATCAAAATTATGATATATGTAAATATATATATTTATATATCAACATATCTATACTAAATTTATTTTTTCCTAAGGTAAAAATTGTTAGAAATATATCAGTCTNCACTGTTCACGAGCCGATTTTGAACACGAGCTATTTTGAAGGAGCCGAACACGAGCCAAGCTCGGCTCGTTTACAGCCCTATTTATTATTACAATTCAAGCTAAACAGACTTCAAAGAACTTGTACCGTATGAAAACATACATATTTAAGACTTAATTTCTCTTATTTATATAAATAACACTAAAATATTTAATATTGTATTAAAAATAATATCATTCTTTATTTTTTAAAGTGAAATATATCTTTTTATGTACGGTTTATGGTATCAAATTGTTATAATTATAATATGAAATTTTAATTGGTAGATATGTAAATACATAAAAAGTGTATAAAATTTTTGAATTAAATATTTTACTTGTAATTTTTTTTTATTTCATTTAATGTACAGCTTTTCGGTCCTTTTGCTTTCAAAACTTATAAAAATCTCTGACAAATTGTATATTTATTATTATTATTTTTCAAATAAAAAATTAAAAATAATTATGATGGAGAAAATAATCACGCAACGTTTTTTTACGGCCGCTACACTGTAACAGCTTAGGTTGAAAAAGACGGTTTCTCATCACAAAAATTCGTAGAAATTAACAGTAAATCAGTTCTCCAAACAGAACAATGGTTGCGGTCTGAAATGCAAGGCATGCAGACGGTTGTCCCAAACAGACTCGTACTCATCCTCACTGTAAGGCAATTGGTCCCAATTCTTCAGGGACAGCCATGACTACCTTCGAGCTTGGCATGTTTGTCGACGAAAATGGTGGTAGTAGTTGTTCGATGTAAGTTTCAAGCCATGACCACGCTATTAGATGTATCATGTGTGAATCTTTCATGACAAAACTCTTCATCAGTTGTACTGTCTTTGTTAGGCTCGTCTGTTCTAGTGAGACATCACATACTTATTATTACGCTCCTCAAAAGGCTATACGATGAAGAACATTTTTAACGAAAAAAGTTGTCGTGGATGAGGTTTTAAGTGATGCGACGAAATCAACTAAACCTCATATTTAGTTCTTGTCAAATGAACAATTTCAAAAACTTTTCATTTGGTTTTGATTCAAGTAGAAACATCATATAAAAACACATTATCATGTATAGACTTATGACAACAAGATGTTATAAGTATAAATATCAAATTTTGGGTGTTAGCACGTAAATACATAAGAATTATGTGGTATGTATGTAAATTCTCATTTTTTTAAAAAAAATTATGAATTGAGTGGTATAACATCTCTCACCATGAACATGCATGAAGTTGACTCTCCAACATCTCTTAAATTTAATTATTAATACTGATTAAATTGTTTAAAAAATTGAAAAATTCCTAATATTTTAATTCATGTTAAGAAGATTTGCATACATACCACTCAATTCTAGATATTTACATATCGAGCACTTAAACTTCATTTTTTTACATATATATCACCTGAACAATGTATGAAAAATAAGTATTTCGTAAAACAGTATGTGATATGAAAGATTTCGGTGGTATAAATGTAAAAAGTAAAGATTAGTGGTTGGATATGTAAATACATAGGAATTGGGTGGCATGCATGTGAATGCCTCTAATAGAAAATTAGTAGAACTCTTTTAAAATTAAGTAATTTTATATTATCTCATTAATTATAATTATAAATAAATAAAAATTGCTGAGTTTATAGCCCAATTTGCATGAATAGATTGATTATAATATATGATCATTTGGGATTATTATTATTTCTTTCTTAAGTTTCTATTAATTTAATTATATTAATTTATTGAAAGATTTACATAAATACCACTCAATTTTGACATTTTACATATCGAACATCTAAATACATTGATTCGATAGTTCAAAAGAGTCAGATCAGATCATGAGTAAATTTGTAAATATCAATATTTCCCCTTGATTATTTTTTTTTTTAAATTTTGATGAACAAATATTATATGATTAAAAAGGCATATTAATGACTTATTATTTTGTTTAATTATTTTTAAAATATTTAAATATTTATTAAAAATTTATTGCACTTAATTATTCATAGTAATTATTTTCCGAGCATTATGGAGCGATTATGGGACCCACCTTGTTCCACTTCTGGCCAGCTGTTCGCAGACACTCTCCATGTGCAACTACGTGCGTAGTTCCTACTTGTGGGCCCGGTCTCCTCGGACAAAATTCCTGTAATAATTTAAAACTATTTTTGGGGCATTTGCATAAATGCCACACATTTTTTATGTATTTACATATTCAACAATTAAATTTAACTTTTAACCTTCTTTATAGAGTAAAGCGTTGAAATAGTCCTCAATCATTTACATGTGGTCTTTTAATTTTGAGTGTGTTTGGGGCAGCTTGCAAGTTTCAGGATAAACAGCTTCTCCTAAAATGCGGCCAGTGGATCGTCCCGCGACCTGCGTTTAGTGAAAAAATGGAACCGCGTTTTCGGATAAACATGCAAAACACGCAATTTAAACGGTACTACAACGTTTTCAAAAACACCCCCACACTCATAAGCTGCCCCAAACATGCCCTTAGTCTCATAATTTATAGAAGTGTATTCCTAAGACTCTTTAAATTAGGGTTGAAGTAATGCTCATGAAAGATTATTATATTATTTTAATTAGAAGTGCTAAACAATGAAAAGGAAAGACATACATATAAAAATTTAAAATTTAATGTAAATCTTGGTCGAATAACTTACCACCACTAGAGTCTAAACGTACAAATCCAACAGCCAGTCAACTTATTCAGATTAGTTGTTCATCAACAGATTGTCAGAATAAGTTGTTTATCAGTATAAGCTGGATAAGCTGCAACTGCCCCAACAGATCCTAAGATGATGACTTGTATAAACACAAAGTTTAATATTTACATCAAAGTTCTTGTCGATATAATTGCAATTTTGATTGAGCATTTATATTATACTTATTCATAAAAAAATCATTACAAATTTTTGTTGTCAATGAGAAATGGTTAAAAAAAATATTAAATATATGATCAAAATTATGATATATGTAAATATATATTTATATATCAACATATTTATACTAAATTTATTTTTTCCTAAGGTAAAAATTGTTAGAAATATATCAGTCCGCATGTGGCAATAGCGTGTGGACTTTCAAGCCACGTGCTTCTTCACATGCATTGATTATTTCCAAATTTCTTGCGCAAAGGGTAGAAGTATTAATTATTTAAAAAATAGGGGGCATTTAGATAAATATCACATAATTTTTATGTATTTATGTATCAACCACCTATATTTTTATATTCATATTTATATCACACAATTTCTTAACAGCACATAAATATATCATTTTTTACTAATTTCTTAAAAGTGAAATTCATGTTTTTTTTTTTTTTTGTAAAAAAATTATGATATCAAAATATTGTAAATGTAAATATGAAAAATTAAGTCTTAGATATGTATGTAAATATATAAGAATTGTGAGGTATGCGCCTAAATTTTCCTAAAAAAATAAAATGGAAAGATAATTATATATTTTAATTTTGTCAAGTAAAGAACTCTCTCAAGAATCATGATTTAAAAAATAGTTTTTTAATCCAAATTGGTGAAAATATTTAATAGCACATTTAATAAATTTTTTTTAAATTTTAATATTGATATATTATTCAAAACAAAAGTAATATATATATATATATATATATATATAAAATTTATTATCAAACTAATCATTTTGGCACACCATAATTGGTATAATCCAAATTCAAATGTGCACAAAATTTAGTGCTTTGAAGTCAAATATTCTCCAATATTACATACTTATAGTCAAATAAAGATTAGACTATAATTATGAGTTGTACAATGGAGTAATTTGTAATTTATTTATGAAAAAAACTTCTTATATATTTATTTGTGGGATCCTTATATAAAGCAAAAATGTTAAACTCTCACTCTAGTATCATAAATAATTCATCACACAGTAAATTGGTGTGATCTAAGAAAGAAAAATCTCATCTTTTTAGCCTTTTATATATACTCTGTTGATGCTTGAAAATCAATTTCTAGACTAATTATCTCATTTTGATACTTAGGGTCTGTTTGGGGTAGCTGCAGCTTATTAAAAAACAGTTGTGAAGCTGCTGAAAAATAACTAGATGTTCAAAAAGCTGCGATGACAGTGCCACTTAGAATTTATTCACTAGAGGGCGTGACTAGTAAAAATATGAAAATAGGGATGTTAAAATTGTAAATACATGCAAATTATGTGGCATGTGTACATTTCTATGTTGTACTGTAATTTTCACATACTATAAAAATTTTACTAATCGATGATGTACAAGATTGTACCATTGGAAATAAGCTCGAGCAACTCAACAAGCACTAAAAAGACCTAAATATCGACCAATTTTTTGTTATCACAATCTATTATGTGTTATTTTCATAACTCGGAAAGGGGGCAATGTAAGATAAAAAACTCTACATATGTCTAAAGAATTTAATGAATAGAAATTGTAAATTTTTCTAGTGGGTTGATGTACCAAGGGAAGCAATACAGAAGCGAGCTGTTGAGAAGATATATTTAGTTGATGATACAGTGAAAAATGATGTCAAAGACTTAAAATTTCTTGTGAAGACTTTACTTATGTTTGATTTTGTTATTGTGACATTACATCTGTTGCTGTTATCGTTGTATCTGTTTTGATCGTGTTTGTGTATTCTAGAGAACAAACTGTACTGTATTTGATTTTTTTTATTAAAAAAACATATTTTTTGGCTGAGATGTTTATATCCACGACCGTGTGAGACTTGGAGAGTGAGATCTTTTGATCCATCACAATCTCTTGTTATTATACTGTTGTTGGAAGAGATAATTTGAAGGTTTCTTATGATTGGGTTAATGTTCACCTTAATTTGACTTATCGTGTTGTGAGTGAAAAAAATTTGATAAATTGTCATTAGATATTCATTATATTGGAAGCACTTCCAGAACTGTTCTTTTAAACAGTTTAAACTGAACTATGTTTATACTTTAGGGTATTTGAATCATTATGTCAGCTGACAACATTTTAAGAGCTGTGTTTTTCAGACATATCAATTGCTTCTGAAACACCAGCTTCTGAACGACAGTTTTCCAACAGCAGTTTTGGAAGCTAGCTTTTCTACAACCACAACCGAAATAAATGCATCATTAATTTCTTCAAATAAAAAAATAAAAAAAACGAGAGAGACATATCCAAATTAGGGATGCACATTTAGCTCAAAGATCGTTAATTGCTCAAAAATTGATTTGAATTTTGTCTCATATTTATATCGGATCAAAATAAACAAGCTGAGTTATGAGCTAAAATTTTGGATTAAATTTTTCTTTGCTTATTTCGATTCATATATGAATCGGCTACAACTGGCTCGAGATCAGCTCGAAGTGTTTATATATATATATATATATATATATATATATATATAATGCTTAATAAAATCGAATATAAAGTGCTATGACCCTACTTCAAGCTGGAAAGGATCCAAATAACTAAATTTGAGCCAGCTTACATCAATTTCAAGCCGGATCGAGCTCGATTCAATTTCCAGCCTAGCATGCTCGAAATTGAATATAACGAGTCCTGAGCCGTTTTCAAGCCGCACTCAACCCGTTCAAGTCCACTCTAGCTCGGCTCAAAATCGGATCATTAACATCCTTAATANATCGGATATAAAGTGCTATGACCCTACTTCAAGCTGGAAAGGATCCAAATAACTAAATTTGAGCCAGCTTACTTCAATTTCAAGCCAGATCGAGCTCGATTCAAGTTCCAGCCTAGCAGGCTCGAAATTGAATATAACGAGTCATGAGCCGTTTTCAAGCCGCACTCAATCCGTTCAAGTCGACCCTAGCTCGGCTCAAAATCAGATCATTAACATCCCTAACGCAATTACAATATTAATCTCTCCAAACATCCTTAAATTATCACCTCCAAATCCCAACTCCACCACAATAAATAAAAATAAAAAAAAATCATTAAAAAAAAGAATAAATAAATTACAAATCACAGTGGAAAGCAAATATTTTATTTGCACTTGACACCAAACAATGTGGAATTTGCAATTGAGAAATCAGGTGAGGGGTTCTGTGTTACTCCCGTTCTCCGGCGCTGAAGCCGCCTTCTGCCTTTGGTAAACAAGCCTTAGCCTCTCTATCTCCTTTTTAAGCGCCTCCTGATGTGCTGGCAGTCATAATAATAAGGATAATTTTGTAATTTTTTTACTCAATTAAATTTAATTTGAATTTACAAAAATAAATAAATAAATAAATATGATTTTTTAGTGATTATTTGTTTGGAAGATTTACATTCATGCCACTAAATTTTTATGTATTTACATATCCAACAAATAAAATGTCAAAAAAATCCCTGACTATTTAAATTAAAGTTCGGGTCTAAAACAACCACATATAAATAGTCCAAGTCCAATACATAAATATCAATTTTTACACATTCCACCCATGAAAATTATGCATGAAAATGTGTATTATATATATATATATATATATACACTTTTACATGTAATATTTATTATTATTATTTATTGCGTTTTCTTATATAAAATGTCATGTGTAATATATTAATTATATGGTGGGTGGGAGTCTGGGAGAGACATTTCCATACCTTACATGTAAAAGTATATATATATATATATATTTGAGCCATCACTTTCTTATAAATATCCTCCTTTTTTTATTTTATAAACGTTATTTACACAAATATTTTTACAACAAAAGAGGGTTATTATGTAAAATAAAATTTAATAATACTAAATTTACAAATATGATGTTTATTTGAAGAAAATATTGCATTAGGACTCCACACGTAGAGTACATCAAGACTCCGCACGTATAATACATGCGGAGTCCAATGAAATCACGCCACGTGGCGGTGACAGAACAAAAAATTAAATATGTCCGGTAACAGAAGGGAATATTCCTCCCACATTATTCAAGTGTTATTGCGTGTTATTGAAGTGTTATTATGCGCTATTGAAGTGTTATTGATGTGTTATTGTATTATTATAACACCGGAAATATTCATAGAACACAATAACACTTGAATAACATACAATAACACTTAAATAACACAGAATAAAACGGGAGAATATTCCATTGTATTATTCAATTGTTATTGTGTTATTCAAATGTTATTGACGTGTTATTGTGTTATTATAACACCGGAAATATTCTCAAAACACAATAACACCTGAATAATATACAATAACACTTGAATAACATGGGGGAATATTCCATAGTATTACTGGGCCGATTTTTTTCTGTACCTTCACGTGACGTGATTTCATTAGACTCCGCTCAAAACTCTAAGTGCGAAGTCCTGATGCAATAATTTTTCGTCTATTTGTGAATGTATTCGTGGCTCAATAATCATAAAAGAAGGTAATGTTTTTAAGATCACAAAATTATATATAAATATTTTATTATTTATAACTGACTTTTATAATAAAAATAATTAGATTAGTTATCAAAACTATTGGAATTATCTTAAGATAATTAAATATCTTAGGATAATTAAAATAATAAATAATAATATGCTAAAAATATCTAAAAATTAACCTCAAAGAACTAAATTTTGATGTTTTACATACATACCACACAATTCTTATGTATTTACATATCTAACCCCTAAATTTATTGAGTAAAGTGACAAAATAATCCCCCGACTAATTACAAATTAAAAATTAATAATATTAATAATGATGTTTTTTTCTCTATGATTTAAATGCTATGGATGCAAATACGAAAGTTTATAGGTTGGATATGTATATAAGAATTGAGTGACATGTACTTTTAATATAATTAACATAATAACAATTAGAAGCTTAATTATAAAATAATCAGCTAATTAATTCTAATCAAGCGTCCACTTACCATCCTTAAAAATCTTATCTTGCGCGAGAGCAGCGATGCGCTGCTTTAGATGGCTGTTTCCGACGGTCAGGATTGAGCGTTGGTGATCGAAGAATGCCACGCGAGGGGACAGCGCCGATACTTCAGTCTGCATGATTAACGCCACAAATTAAATTTTAATTAAGGGATAATAAATATTAATTAAGATATTAAGATAATTCTGTGGTTTAATTAATTATTAAACCTGCAAGGTTGTTACGCTTCGCTCGAGCTCGGAGATGTATTGTAGCTTCCTCACCCTTGATCTTTGTGCAGATTGTCTGTTCGCTAATATCCTGTGGACAATAAAAAATTATTATAAATTAAAAAAAAAAGAAGAAAATTTGCACATTTACCACATATTTCTTGTGTATTTACATATCTAACCCCTAATTTTTAAATTTTAAATTTTGTTTCATTCTTTANCACCCTTGATCTTTGTGCAGATTGTCTGTTCGCTAATATCCTGAGGACAATAAAAAATTATTATAAATTAAATTTTTTTTTTTTTGCACATTTACCACATATTTCTTGTGTATTTACAAATCTAACACCTAATTTTTAATTTTTAAATTGTGTTTCATTATATTTTTAATATTATATGAAAGATTATGGGTGGTAAAATGTTTTAAGTGCTATGGAGTACCCGACTATATATATATATTTATGAAAATGTATATTTTAGTATTAAAAAGTTAAACTAATTATATTCTTCCATGTGATAAAAGATTTGGATGGTAGAAATGTAAGAAAATAAAGTTTAGGTGATAGGTATGTAAATGCAAAAGAATTGGGTGGTATGTATGTAAATGCCCCTTGTAAAAGGTGTATTTTGATGTGATATAAGAAAGCATGTAATAACGAAACTTTATGTGTTAAAAATNAGCCGGACACGAGCCGACTCTCGGCTGTCAAAACGATATATTTATACTAAATTTAAATTTCCCTAAGGTAAAAATTGTTAGAATCTGCATGTGGCGATAGCGTGTGGACTTTCAAGCCACATGCTTATGGGTGTCTCGCCGCAGGCTTCACATGCATTAATTATTTCCAAATTTCTTGCGCAAAGGGTAGAAGTATTAATTATTTAAAAAATAGGGGCATTTAGATAAATATCATATAATTTTTATGTATTTATGTATCAACCACCTATATTTTTATATTCCTATTTATATAACACAATTTCTTAACAGCACATAAATATATCATTTTTTACTAATTTCCTTAAAGTGAGATTCATGTTTTTTTATGTATTTATGACATCAAAATATTGTAAATGTAAATATGAAAATTTAAGTCATAGATATATGTAAATATATAAGAATTATGTGGTATGAGCGCAAATTTTCCTAAAAAAAATAAAATGGAAGGATAATTATANAGCCCCTATATATATATATATATTTATTTATTTATTTATTTATTGTCAAACTAATCATTTTGGCACACCATAATTGGTCTAATCCAAATTCAAATGAGCACAAAATTTAGTGCTTTGAAGTAAATTTCATAATATTATTAGAGGGGTCAAATATTGGCCAACATTACATACTTATAGTCAAATAATGATTAGACTAAGATTATGAGTTGTACAATGGAGTGATTTGTAATTTTGATTAAAATTATAAAAATGTCATCATATAGAATCATAAATAGATCATTGTTCTTCACATACATAAGATTTGGCATAGCGATGTAAACCAATTTAGAATCTTACTTTGATAATAGCCGTCGCCCATTGTTTGAACATCATTGCCAGACCATCATTGCCCATTCGATGTAAACCAATTTAGAAAAACCTCATCTTTTTAGCCTTTTATATATACTCTATTAATGCTTGAAAATCAATTTCTGGGCTAATTATCTCATTTTGATACTTAGGATCTGTTTGGGGTAGCTGCATCTTATTAAAAAACAGTTGTGAGACTGCTGAAAAATTACTAGTTGTTCAAAAAGTTGCAGTGGCAATACTACTCATAATTTATTCACTAGAGGGCGTGACTAGTAAAATTATCAAAATAGGGATGTTAAAATTGTAAATACATACAAATTGTGTGGTTTGTGTGCAGATTTCTATGTTGTACAATCATTTTCACATATATAAGAATTTTGCTAATCGATGATGTACAAGATTGTACCATTGGAAATAAGCTCGAGCAACTCAACAAGCACTAAAAAGACCTAAACAGCGACAAGTTTTTTGTTATCACAATCTATTATGTGTCATTTTCATAACTCGGAAAGGGTGCAATGTAAGACGAAACTCTACATATGTCTAAGGAATTTAATGAATAGAGATTGCAATTTTTTCTAGTGGGTTGATATACCAAAAGTAGCAATACACAAGCGAGTTGATGATACAGTGAAAAATGATGTCAACGACTTAAAACTTCTTGTGAAGACTTTACTTATGTTTGATTTTGTTATTGTGACATTACATCTGTTGTTGTTATTGGTGTATCTGTTTTAATCGTGTTTGTGTATTCTAGAGAACAAACTGTCATGTATTTTGATTATTTTTTTTAATTAAAAAAACATATTTTTTGGCTGAGATGTTTATATCCACAACGGTGTGAGACTTGGAGAGGGGGATCTTTTGATCCATCACAATCTCTTGTTATTATGTTGTTGTAGGAAGAGATAATTTGAAGATTTCTTACGATTGGGTTAATGTTCACCTTAATTTGCCTTATCGTGTTGTGAGTGAAAAGAAATTGATAAATTGTCATTAGATATTCATTATATTGGAAGCACTTTCAGAACTGTTTGTTTTAAACAGTTTAAACTGAACTATGTTTATACTTTAGGGAATTTGAATCATTATGTCAGCTGATAACACTTTAAGAATTGTGTTTTTCTTAAGCATATTAACTGCTTCTGAAACACTAGCTTTTGAACGACAGATTTTCAACAGCGGTTTTGGAAGCTAGCTTTTCTACAACCACAACCGAAATAAATGCACCATTAATTTCTTCAACTAAAAAAATAAAAAAACTAGAGAGCCATATCCAAATTAGGGATGCACATTTAGCTCAAAGATCGTTAATTGCTCAAAAAGTTATTCGAGTTTTGACTCATATTTATATCGGATCAAATAAAAAAAGCGGAGTTATGAGCTAAAATTTTGGATTAAATTTTTCTTTGCTTATTTCGAGTCATATATGAATCAGCTAGAAC
>JXCR01088155.1:151449-185739 GCA_002079205.1 Phalaenopsis hybrid cultivar | reverse complement strand
TTAAAAAAAAAAAAAAAAAAAAAAGTTGTGATTAATAATAAAAAAATACTTCGACAATGAACAACTGAAGTTACATGTGAGTAACAATGATATAAATGTATCGACAGTTATTCAACGATTTAATGTCATAGTTTTTTCGAGAAAATTTGAGTCATTGGTAATCGTCAGTTCGTATAACTGACGGTTCTTCAGTCAGCAATAGTGATGACAAACACATCAGAAAAAAGTCGAACCTGTCGGTTTTTTGAAATAGGTAGAACCGTCAGTTATACGTAGTTTTTTATAGCCGAAGGGTTGACTATCGAAAAAGTGCTGCACCCATCGATTTTTTGACGCAGGTAAAATCGTTTATGCATCTTTTTTTTCATAACCAACAGGTTAACCATCAGAAAAGTATCGCCCTCTAGTGAAAGAAACTAAATAATTTAATACATGGTGAGTCCGGGTTGTACCCGTGGTAGGCAGTGATTGGAGTCCTGATGCATTTTTGCACTAAGACTCCTGATGTAATATTTTTTCCTATGAATGAATAACAAAAAAATAATAAAGATTTGTTAGTGTGATGTGTATTATAAGCTCAGTCAAGTTGGCACATTCCAACCAAAAGAAGTCTATAAATGAATAACAATATACGTGCAAACCAATAAATCAATCACCTCTTCTAGAACACGAGCTTATAATCAAAGCGAATAAGGAGAACTTATAATATAAGATGCTTAATATCATGTATTATGTTATTAAGGGTTGTTAATTAGTAAATAGATTAACTAGAAAGAAATTAGTAGGCTTTGTATTTCAATAAACACCTCCATTTGAAGCAAATTGAGATACAAGTGTAAAAAATTGACCTGACATGTCAACTTGACCCGAGCTTGAATAAAAAAATTCAGGTTTAGATTGGCCTAAATACTTTTCAGGTGGGATTAAAGCTAGAAATCTTATCGTATAATTTTTTTGGGCCGGGTTCAAGTTGACCCACCAACCTAATCTGGCATGTCATCTCGACATTGAGTTGAAATCAACTCATCAACCCAAAATTGACATGAATAGTAGTTATACATTATGTTAAACGAGTTAGACTGGTCGGGTTTGGGTCTACAAGCTGAAGGCAGGTCAGGCTCTGATTGAAATTTCCGACCTGTTCAATATTTTGGTTAATTCAAGACAAGCATTTTCAAACCTGATCAATTTCAAGTGAGAACCGAATATAACATGTGAACCCAATTAATTACTCCTAAATTAAGGAATGAAATGAAAATGTAATAACCTAATACAACCGAGAGGAGGAGTAGATGTTGTTCGGGTTCACTTTTAATTTCTTCTTTGAAATAAACAAGTGCTTTAAGAAAATAAACAAACTCTAATACTATCATTTACATACACACTACTCAATTTTTATGTATTTATACATCTACCATCTAAACTTTCATATTTACATTGTTACATAACACTAAAACTCATAATATCACATCAAAAACATTACTATACATTATTACATAACACTAAAACACACATTTTCATGCTTACAAACCTAAATATGAAAATTCAGGTATTTGTTATGCAAATACATACGAACTTTATGGTATGTGACATTATTATATCATGTGCCATAAGACTAAGATAGGCGAAGCATGCATTATATAAAAATTATTATTACATATATTTTTTTTTATTTTATTTCCCGCATAAAATAAAGGAGACAGTGATGGAGTTTGGCATGTGATTCTGTGCAGACATCAATCATGCTCTCTATTTTTATATACTTTTATCCAATTCTCCCCCCTCCCCCTCTCCTGCAGTGAAGGAATTATTGTATAATGAGTGCTCCAATTTAAATGCTAATTTATTTATTTATTCATGAGAATGTGAACATAATATGTACAAAAATAAATATGAAGGGTATGTTAGGGNATATTATATATATATATATATATATATATGCAAATTGTTTGATTTTTCTTACAAAAACTTTTGGGCATTTACATAACAATTCCTATATATCTAAACTCTCATATTTTTATATATATCTAAACTCTCAATATTCATCTTTTTACAAANATATATATATATATATATATGCTATGAATCATAATTTTGGAAAATTTACATGCATAGCACTCAAGTCTTATGTATTTACATATCTAACACGACATTTTGATGATGCATGAAAATATTTATTTTATTTTTAAAATTAATAGTGGTATTTTTTTTTTTTGTTTTATATTAAGGATTTGAGTGAGATGCATGAAAATATAAAAATTTAGGTGTTATATGTATAAATACATAAGAAAAAGTGGTATGTAAGTAAATGATATAACATGGAGATTTATAATTCTATAAATGTAAAAAAAAAATTAGTATATTTCATGAAAAATTTGCTAGGCAAGTAATGATTAAAGTATTGAATTCAGCATGATTAATAATAAGCCACATTTAGTTTATAAATTAATTAGCATTTGCATTTAAACAATTGGGGTATTTACATATCTAACACCTAAACTTTCATATTTACATGACATCGCATTAGAAAAATCACAATCATTACCTTTTTATGATGAAATTCAGCTTTTCATGCTTATGTTTTTAATATCAAAGTGTTATAAGCATAAATATTAAACTTTGGGTGGTATATATGAATTTTTCAACTGCGTTAGCATAATTTACATATTTAGCATCTAAAGTTTAGTTTTTACCTTTATATCATCCATGTCTTTAATATCACATCAAAATATCATCATTTTTAATTTAAGAAAAAAATACATTTTTTCATATATAAATAAGACAATATGCATGTAAATATTGAAGTGATTGATTTGTAAACCGATTTCCCGCGCCCTGTAAACAATCGCGGAAGGTCGTGACTGCGACCTTACAGTTTCACGAACTGCTCCTGTTTCATGAAGCGAAGCTTCGGTTGTCCTCCCGGCTCTTCAGTCGCAAACTATAGGCGCTAACCGCTCCCTCCTCTTCACGATAAAAGGCATCGCAACGGCTCTTCTTCTATTTACGAAGTCACGATTTTGGTGTTCCTCATCGGACTTCCACTGGACAGTGGAAGGACTGTCACAGGAGAGAGTGGAAGAGAAGTGCAAGAAATAATTCATTGCGGTGAAGGAAGAAGAAAGAAGATGAAGAAGATTGTTATTTCTTGACTTCTTCTTGGTGGCTTGTGGCAGAACATAAATTGAGTTTATTTCTCTTGTAAGTTTGTTTTCTTCGGTGTATCTCGGTGTAGAGTATCTTCGGTGTATCTAGGTGTAGAGAGAAGAACAGAAAGACAAGAAGAGAGAGCAACGAAGTGAGAAATTGTCTTGTAAGTCGAGACGATCGACTGATATAACTTATTCATGTTGTAAAATCTTTTACAACTCCATGGACGTAGACAATTTGTCAAACCAAATAAATTTTTGTATTCCGTTGTGTTACTGTTTTCTGGTGTGAATTTTTCTCATTCTATTTTTCGCTTCGTCGATCATTCTCCTGTTTAATTTATATATATACCACAATAACTGGTATATATCTGTCAACAACTTTTTCATAGATAAATATGGTATTTACAAAACTAGCACCCAAGAAATTTTTTTTAACTATCAAATCTAGATGAACAGTGGCTGATTTGTAAATAGCAAATTTTGAGTGGTATGTTTGTAATTGCCCCTTAAAAAACACCTTCAATAGGATGTATGTCTCTCTTAAAGTGGGTGGGCCATACTTACTTGGTGTCTCCCGCCACGTGTCAGCATGGATGACCGCCGATCTACTAATTTCTACATAACCCCCTCACAGCTGTCTCAAGCTGTACCGCTGCCACCACCATGTGATCAAATCTCCCCTCTCTTTCTCTCACTAGAATTTCTAGTGAGAGAAAAAATTCTAGAGAGAGAAAAAATTCTAGTGATAGAAACATAAACTCTCACTAGAATTCTAGTGAGAGAAAAAATTCTGGAGAGAGAAACTCATCTAGTGAGAGAAAGAGATTGATATATCTCAGAGATTAATAGCCTTCTACTCTCCCAAGAGAAGAATTCCTTAAAGAGANATATATATATATATATATATATATATATATATATATATATATATATATATATATATATATATATTTGCAATTGTTTTATTTCTCTTACAAAAACTTTTGGGCATTTACATGCATGCCAAACAATTCCTATATATCTAAACTCTCATATTTTTATATATATCATAAAAAATATTGACATCATTATTCATCTTTTTACGGATGAAATACATTTTTTTCGTGCATAGATTTATGAGATCAAGATGTGATAAATATAAATATCAAATTTTGAATGTTAGATATGTAAATACATGAAAATTGTGTGGCATGCATGCAAAAACGTAGAAGTGTAATGGATAAATAATATAAGATGTGGCATATTATAAGATGAGTAAACTTAAGGTACGTTTGTAGCAGCCTGTGCTTTTAGAATAAACTGCTTATTCTGAAACCGACCATAGGGGTCGACCCGCGGTCTGCGTTTAGTGTAAAAACCCAAACACAGTTTCATATAAGCTAATGAAACGTGCTAACCAAACAGTACGGCGACGCTTTGAAAACGCTCCCCGCACTTATAAGCTGCCTCAAACAGACCCTTAGCTATAAACATTCTAAGTGCATATATTATGATTTACCTCTAAGTCGAAAATTTTCAAACATATCACACAACTCANATTATATATATATATATATGAGTCATAATTTTGGAAAATTTGCATGCATAGCACTCAAGTCTTATGTATTTACATATCTAACGCGTCCACTTCAAATTTATATTTATAACATTTTGGTGTCACAATTTTAAGCATGAAAATATTTATTTTATTTTTAAAATTAAAAGTGGTATTTTTTTTATTTTATATTAAGGATTTAAGTGCTATGCATGTAAATATAAAAATTTAGGTGTTATATGTATAAATACATAAGAAAAAGTGGTATGTAAGTAAATGCTATAATATGGAGATTTATAATTCTATAAATGTAAAAAAAAATTGGTATATTTCATGAAAAATTTGTTAGTCACATTTAGTTTATAAATTAATTAGCATTTGCATTTAAACAATTGGGATATTTACATATCTAACACCTAAACTTTTATATTTACATGACATCACATTAGAAATATCATAATCATTAACTTTTTATGATGAAATTCATCTTTTCATGCTTATGTTTCTAATATCAAAGTGTTATATGCATAAATATTAAGCTTTAGGTGGTATATATGAATTTTCCAACTGCGTTAACATAATTTACATATTTAGCACCTAAAGTTTACTTTTTATCTTTATATCATCCATATCTTTAATATCACATCAAAATATCATCATTTTTAAATTTTAAAAAATAAATACATTTTTTTCATATATAAATAAGACAATATGCAAGTAAAAACTTAAGTGATTGATTTGTAAATAGTGAATTTTGTTAAGTTGGAGCCTGATCAGCTTCCTGATCTCCCGCTCCCTGTAAACGGTCGCGACCTTACAGTTTCACGAACTGTTCCTGTTTCGTGAAGTGAAGCTTCGGTTTTCCTCCCGGCTCTTCAGTCGCTAGCCATAGGCGCTAACCGCTCACTCCTCTTCGCGATAAAAGGCATCGCAACGGCTCTCCTTCTGTTTACGAAGTCACGATTTTGGTGTTCCTCATCGGACTTCCACTGGACAATGGAAGGACTTCCACGGGAGAGAGTGGAAGAGAGGTGCAAGAAGTAGTTCCTTGCAGTGAAGGAAGAAGAAAAAAGATGAAGAAGATTGGTATCTCTTCGTTTCTTCTTGGTGGCTTGTGGCAGAAAAGAAATTGGGTTTATTTCTCTTGTAAATTTGTTTTCTTCGGTATATCTCGGTGTAGAGTATCTTCGGTGTATCTAAGTGTAGAGAGAAGAACATAGAGACAAGAAGAGAAGGCAACAAAGTGAGAGATTGTCTTATAAGTCGAAACGATCAACTGATATAAATTTTTCAAGTAGTAAAATCCTCTGCTACTCCATGGACGTAGGCAATATGTCAAATCACATAAATCTGTGTATTCCGCAGTGTTATTGTTTTCTGGTGTGAATTTTTCTCATTTTATTTTCGCTTCGTGGATCATTTCCCTATTTGATTTATATATATACCATAATAACTGGTATATATTTCACAACAAATTTTTCATAGATAAATATGGTATTTACAAAACTAGCACCCAAGAACAGTGACTGATTTGTAAATAGCAAATTTCGAGCGGTATGTTTGTAATTGCCCCTTAAAAAAAACCTTCAATAGGATGTATGTCTCTCTTAAAGTGGGTGGGCCATACTTACATGGTGTATCCCGCCACGTGTCAGCATGGATGACCGCCGATCTACTAATTTCTACATAACCCCCTCACAGCTGTCTCAAGCTGTACCCCTGCCATCACCATGTGATCAAATCTCCCCCCTCTTTCTCTCACTAGAATTTCTAGTGAGAGAAAAAATTCTAGAGAGAGAAACTCATCTAGTGATAGAAACATAAACTCTCACTAAAATTCTAGTGAGAGAAACTCTCACTAGAATTTATAATGAGAGAAACTATAACTAGAATTTCTAGTGAGAGAAAAAATTCTAGAGAGAGAAACTCATCTAGTGATAGAAACATAAACTCTCACTAAAATTCTAGTGAGAGAAAAAATTATGGAGAGAGAAACTCATCTAGTGAGAGAAATAAGAGAGAGAAAGAGAGAGAGTGATATATCTCAGAGATTAATAGCCTTCCACTCTCCCAAGAGAAGAGTTCCTTAAAGAGAGAGAGAGTTCTCTTCTTCTCTCCCAAACTCTAGACTGATGAAAAATGGCCCAATTGCCACCCAAATTCCCCACAATTCACCTTCACAAGACCCTCTCATGGGCCGACGAATTCCTCGACTTCTCCGCGGCGAGGCGCGGAACTCACCGGAGGTCGGTGAGCGACTCGGTCGCCTTCTTCGAAACACCGGAGACGAGCGAATTCGACCGCCTCGATGACGAGCAGCTGATATCGATGTTCACCGATCCGGCGGCTCTGCCTCAGCCGCCACCTGCTGCGGCGGCAGCGGTGTCGTCCGGGAATAATTCTATGGCTTCGGATGAAAATAGTGTGAATGCGGAGAAGGGCGGCGGAGGAGGGAAGATGAAAACTGAGTTGGAGGAGGAGCAGAGCCAATGTATGGATGGGGGGTCGCCGGAGAAGGTGTCGGCGGAGAATCGAGGCCCTCCGGTTGGCGCAACGGCGGCGGCGGCGGCGGCGGCGGAGCGAATTGTGGATAGCAAGAGGGTGAAGAGGTGATTTACATATCTCGCATTTAAATTTTTAATACTTTATTATTCATTTTCTTAAATAAAAATACACTTTTTATATGTAGAGATTTAAAATACTAAAATGATTTGCATGTAATAAGTTTAAGGGGGGGATATGTAAATACGTAATAATTGTGTGCTATGTAGATAAATTTTGGGTTTTTCTTTTTTTAGGAACAGTAAATTTATTTATTTACAGGAAATTTTAATTATTTACAGTGATTTTTTTTCTTATTTTTCAGAAAAAAATAATAATAACAACAATTGATATAATAAAAGAAAATAATTGTTGATTTTTTTTTTTAAAATTTTGAATCAATTTTAAATTTTAATTTAGGCAACATATTATTATTTATAAAGTAAAATCATAAAATAATATATAATTTTTTTAATTTCAGTTTGTTTTAAACAGACTCGGTTTACAAGGTTTTGGATAAGAATGGGCAATTTTTTTGTTACATAATAGCATGGATGCTTTCGACAATTTCGTAATTTTAATAATAATGGGGGCCAAAATGAAAAAATATATATATTGATTTTATTAAATTTTGAAGAATTTTTAAATTATTATTTTTTTTAATGAATATAATAAACTAATTTTTTATGTTTCTCTTTTTGCTTAAATTTTAATTAGGTTAATCAGACCCAATTTTTTTGTGGCCTTCTTATTTGAATGGTATTTTTTATTTGGATAGCAATATTACATTCTTATAATTCATTTTTTAGTATTATAGTTGTGTTAAATTTAATGTCATCTTACTTAAAAATTAATGATTTATTTTTTAATCAACAAAATGTCAGCTAATGTAACAAATATTTATTTTATATTACTTTTAATTGTAAGTGTTGAATGAAAAGGTGTACGGAAAATACACCGAATGATGATGAGAGAGAGAGAGATATAGTACAGTAAGAGACAAGAGGCTGGAAAAGAGAGTGTCATTTATTCAGGAGATTGACACTTATTTATAGGCATAGGTCCCATTATTATGAATATACATATTAACCCCTCATTATTAATTTTTCAGGGGAATTTTTTGGTAATTACAAATTATTCGCATATAATAAGACCGGAGATTGATTTGATCGATGAGAGTTGTCGATTGTCTGATTAGTCTTGACTCGATCGATATCTAATTCGAAAGAGAGTTTTCTGTTGATCTTCTTGAGGACTGATCATTTCCTGTGGAACATCTCCTGACATGTTTTGTCGATCATTCGAACAAGACGCTTCCCTTAACATCCAATTCAAAATGGTTGTCAACAACTATGACTGATCGTGAGTGTCATCCTTCTTAGTCATTTATTTGTCTTGAGATTTGTGCTGACATGTTTTTAGATATTTATATTTAGTTCTCTGATTCTCTTGCTCTTCGGAAGCTGCACAATATATGATAATAGGAGAATCTATTTAACTTGTATGAAATAATTAAATAATATAATTTTGTAAAAAAAAGATTTCTCTGGATTTTTGTGCCCAAACGTTTATAAATAGTCCGTGGGATGATGAGAGTTTGAGTCATTTTCTTTTCTTCTTGTTTTTTTAGTCTCCTATCTCTTCTCCTTCACGGTTGTCGCAATGCTACTGAGGGAGGGCTATTAGCCGACGATAGCGTCCTCCTCAAAGCAGCGAGTGACCTGAGGGTGAAAGCTCACAGACCCGACGCAAGCGAAAACCAGTAGTTGAAGCTTTCTGGGTGCATCGCCTTGCTAAAATGGAAGAGCACTTTCTTCGTCTCATAGTACAACCTCGAACGAATAACGATGATGAAGTTGTTGAGGTCTTGGAGCGAGTTCATCGTGTAGAGAAATAATTTTATCGACATTTACTTTAATATTCCTTCCTTTTTAATTAGCAAAAATTATATCTATGAGGGTTTGCTAAGTTGCCCTGACATTTTTAACTTTTTAGGTCAACTTTTTAGTAAATACAATGTTATTCATGTATAATAAGACCGAAAACTGATTGGTTTGATGAGAGTTGTCGATTGTCTTGCAAGCCTTGACTCGATCGATATCTAATCCAAAAGAGATCCTCCTGTCGATCGTTTTAGAGATTGATCCCCGCCCTGCGTAACATCTTTTGGCACGTTCCGTCGATCGTTCAGACAAGTCGGCTCCCTTGCCAACATCCAGTTCAAGACGGTCGTCAACAGCATGTCCAATCATCAGTGTCATTCTCCTGAGCCATTTATTTGCCTTGAGATTCGTGCAGAATATTTTTATATGTACAATGAACATTGTTCAAATTATCTCAATGTGAGAGTTACTATTAAAGCAAACCTCACTTATTTTTAATAAAATTTGTGAACTTTTTTTAACAATGCCTTCCAAAACTTATAATCAGGGTTGCGAGTATATNTATATATATATATATATATATATATACATATATTGGACATTTACATACATAGCGCCTAATTTCCATATATTTGCACTTTAACACATAAAGTTTCGTTCTTACATGCTTTCTTATATCACATGAAAATATACCTTTTACAAGGGGCATTTACATGCATACCACCCAATTCTTTTGTATTTACATACCTATCACCTAAACTTTATTTTCTTACATTTCTACCAATCCAAATCTTTTATCACATGGAAGAATATAATTAGTTTAACTTTTTAATACTAAAATATCCATTTTCATAAATATATATATAGTCGGGTACTAATTTGTCAATTTAAAAATTAGGGTCTCCATACCACCCATAGTACTTGAAACATTTTACCACCCATAATCTTTCATATAATATTAAAAATATCATCATTTTAATATTTAAAAAAAAGAATGAAATACAATTTAAAAATTAAAAATTAGGTGTTAGATATGTAAATACCCAAGAAATATGTGGTGTGCAAATCTTCCTTTTTTTTTTAATTTATAATAATTTTTTATTGTCCTCAGGATATTAGCGAACAGACAATCTGCACAAAGATCAAGGGTTAGGAAGCTACAATACATCTCCGAGCTAGAGCGAAGCGTCACAACCTTGCAGGTTTAATAATTAATTAAACCACAGAATTATCTTAATCTCTTAATTAATATTTATTATCCCTTAATTAAAATTTAATTTGTGGCGTTAATCATGCAGACTGAAGTATCGGCGCTGTCCCCTCGCGTGGCATTCTTCGATCACCAACGCTCAATCCTGACCGTCGGAAACAGCCAACTAAAGCAGCGCATCGCTGCCCTCGCGCAAGACAAGATTTTTAAGGATGGTAAGTGGACGCTTAATCATAATTAATTAGCTGATTATTTTATAATTAAGCTTCTAATTGTTATTATGTTAATTATATTTAAAGTACATGTCACTCAATTCTTATATACATATCCAACCTACGTATTTGCATCCATACCATTTAAATCATAGAGAAAAAAAAATAATTATTAATATTATTAATTTTTAATTTGTAATTAGTCGGGGGGCTAGTTTGTCACTTTACTCAATAAAATTTAGGGCTTAGATATGTAAATACATAAGAATTGTGTGGTATGTATGTAAAACATCAAAATATTAGTTCTTTGAGGTTAATTTTTAGGTATTTTTAGCATATTATTAATTATTATCTTAATTATCTTAAGATAATTCCAATAGTTTTGATAACTAATCTAATTATTTTTCTTATAAAAGTGAGTTATAAATAATAAAATATTTATATATAATTTTATGATCTTAAAAACATTACCTTCTTTTATGATTATTGAGCCACGAATCCGTTCACAAATAAACGAAAAATTATTGCATTAGGAGTTCGCACGTAGAGCTTTGTGTGGAGTCCAATGAAATCACGCCACGTGAAGGTACAGAAAAAAATTGGCCCAGTAACACACGAGAATATCCCTCCCTCCCCCGGTGTTATTCAAGTGTTATTGTATATTATTCAGGTGTTATTGTGCTCTGAGAATATTCCCGATGTTATAATAACACAATAATAGATCAATAACACACAATAACAATTGAATAGCACAAGAGAATATTCTCCCCGTGTGATTATTTGTTATTCAAATGTTATTGTATGTTATTCAGGTGTTATTGTGTTCTAGAAATATTCTCGGTATTATAATAACACAATAACACTTCAATAACACACAATAACACTTGAATAACACACAATAACACCTGAATAACACGGGAGAATTTTTCTCTTCTGTTACCGGGCATATTTAATTTTTTATATTTTGTCACCGCCACGTGACATGATTTCATTAGACTCTGAACGTACTCTTGTAATATTTTTTNCATGTGATTCTGTGCAGACATCAATCATGCTCTCTATTTGTATATACTTTGATCCAATTCTTCCCCCTATCCGCTCCTGCAGTGAAGGAATTATTGTATAATGAGTGCTCCAATTTAAATGCTAATTTATTTATTGATTCATGAGAATGTGAACATAATATATACAAAAATAAATATGAAGGGTATTTTAGGGGGTTTTGCATTATGAAGCACTTGAAATATCAAGTTTAGGGGATTGGATATGTACAAACATATGAAATATATCAAGTATATTTGTAAATATTCCTGAGTTTTTGTGTATCTCATGCTCAAACATATATAAACACATACAAGAATACGGAAATTTTTACTAATAAACTATCTTGCTGAATCGAGCCTGCTTGTCCAGGTGGCTGAACTGGTTGAACTTTTCTCGAGAGAATAACCTATCCTACCTATACAAGGATAGAAATTTGAGGAAGTCATCATGACCGATAAAGATACCATTCAATCACTCATTAAAGATGTTTCCTGACACTGAGGACTCATTCACTTCACCCTGATATAGGGTATGATTGTTGTACTGATAATAACTAGTTTTAGCCGACAATACGTAGCATCGACATCGCAATATTTCCATCAAGATATCGTAGGAAGGAATCGTGTAATTACAAATGTGTACTACACCAATTAGTTTAGGATTATTTTATCAATCATGTAAAATATGAGTGAGAAAATAAAGATGATGGATCCATCTCATGGCTCTCCCAAAAAAAAGTCTTTATATGTGGCTTCCTAACTCCCTCTCTCGTATATCTTGTAGCTCGTGGAACCTTTGAGGAGGTCCCTTCTTTTGACTTACTGGAGATTAAAAATCAAAAGAATCACATCTCTCTCTCTCTCTCTCACACACACACACACACTCTCTCACTCACTCTGTGGCATCCTCTATGTGATAAAATGGTTAATGATAAAAAATTACTTCAAAAATTAAATTAATATTTTAATTTTAAAAACCTTACCTGCCTCATATTGTGCTTCATATGGGGGGACTGATCCGCCAATATGGAGCGAAGCTCCACTGGCCTCCTCCATTGCCTGGTTCACCCAGTTCAAATTCCTCCTCTTCTCATAATCAAGAGAGGCCCAAGTTGCGATTAATTGACCCTAGAGCACCTCACAAATCCAGGCAGGCCGATTACCCCTCCTGCGGGCTGTCGTGAATATGTCGGCAAGGCAATGCCCTGCCTGTATCTTGAAGATTTGGCGGATTGCTGGTGGTGCTCTGGGAGCTAGGTGAATGATCTTTGCAACATAAAAAATAATACGTGTTAGTATATAAAATGAAATTAAATCAAATTTATAATTTTGATTTAAATTATATGATCATACCTCAAACTTTCTAAACCACGTACCGAGTGGCTACACGTATCTGCTTCCACGAAAGGTAGGGCTCAACTTAACTGCTCCTGATAATCTCTGCGATGCAAGTGACGAGTAGTTTGTGGGTAATGATTCTTCTTAAGAAATAAATGTGTTACAAAAAAAATATATATATATATATAATATGAAGAATAAATATAAGACAATGTTAGAAATAACTTATGAGCTCTATTGTGGAAGTAACTGTACCCTTAGGGGAATGGAAATGGTTGGCCAAGCTCAAGAGTTGTGTCAGCAGCAAGTGGGGGAGTATGTGTGGAAGAAGGTGTCATAGAAGACGTGACAACATTGGGTGTGAGAGTAGGTGCCACGGAAGGGGGGCAGTAATGAGGGCAGGAGGAGGTGTTGCAAATGTTGTAGCAGCAGCCGGTGGGAGAGGAGGTGCCACTAGAGGTGTACATGCGACAGGTGGAGGAGGAGGTTCCAAAGGAGGTGCAGCAGTAGTGGAAGCATCGGCATGAGTAGATGACCTCCTCTTCCTTCTATGGTAAGTGATCTCAAGGGTCCCAAAACATGAGGTCTATGATTTGGCTAACCATCTGTACCACCAGTTGGCATCTGCAAATAAAAGAATGACATTAAAAAAATTAGTACTGGTAGAAAAAATAATCATAAGCAGAAAAAATGGTACTATAAAGGAATGACACAAGTAGGAGCTATGCCTAAGAATAGGAAAAGTGAGAGAGAGTTATGCAACAATATAACAAAAGTTAAAGACAAAAAGTAGTTGTACTAACAACTAATCTAAAATTTATGTACCTGAGTTATTAAATTTGATCAGAAGAGCTCGTCATCGAAGATGAACCTAACTTTTCTTCTTCACTCTCTTCATCCTCATCATCCAAATCACGAGCAACCTCTTCAAAAATTCTTGTGGTATCCTCTAGAGCAAACATTTCATCATTTGTGCAACCTTGAATATGGAAATCTG
This sequence comes from Phalaenopsis hybrid cultivar, assembly GCA_002079205.1. Lineage (NCBI taxonomy): Eukaryota > Viridiplantae > Streptophyta > Magnoliopsida > Asparagales > Orchidaceae > Phalaenopsis > Phalaenopsis hybrid cultivar. The sequence goes on along the minus strand of JXCR01088155.1, from coordinate 171,829 downwards.
ACATACTTTTCTCTTAGTGACTTGGTTCTATAGAACTATGCAGCTCAATATTTTAATTAGTTTATTCTTTACAACCACAACCAAATCAACTTCATCTCATACTCTAACATGACATTGAAGGCAATAATCTTGTGTAACTTGGCGTGACAGAACCAAAGGATCAAGCTTTGCATATCATCTGCTCAACTTGACCTCAGCGATATCATAAGGCATGAGTTTTTGGGTTTCAATTTGGAACATGATCAAACCGCTGAAAGTTGAACAAGTATACACTGCAAATAGCATTACCTAGATATTGCATTTGAATGACTTTGCATTGTAATAACAACTCTCATTATTTGAGCGGGTGCTTCCATTAACAACGATAACACAATTATATGTCTTATTCTCTTCACACCGAGAGCTCGTATGGAATGTATAACCATTTACATCAAATATATGCCATGTAGTAACACTATGATTAGACCCATATGTGAGATCTAATAATCTCTGATCCATGATTTTGTTGATTGTATCAGGAACTTATAATAAATATAGATGTACCATTACAGTAACGTTAAATGTGATGATCATATTACAAACATGCGATTAGAAGGGTTCATTATGCGTTCATATAATTTGAACCATCTTGGATATTCTGCTTATCAGAGGCTCATCTTCCATGTTAAAGCTGTAGATAAATAATATGCTCACAATATTATTTTTTTAATTAGTCAATATATAACTAACATTCTCAATAATAAATGACAGTATGTACTGAGTTTATGGACCGTGAATCTTACTGTATTAATAGTTGGACTTCGCACAGTTTATCAGGACATATAATGCAGTTGTTCAAATCTCTTTATCGCTTAGATATCGTGTGTCTCGTCTCCCTGACGACTCACCTGATATTTGATCTGTGGATAATTCTGGTCGTGGAGGCATGCCACCTGTAATATGAACTCTTTGATGACCTTGCTCAAAATAATATGAGCAGAAAGTTATCATCTCTTGCAATAGATATGTTTCACAGATCAACCACTCAGGATGTACTTTATTCTTCACAATTTTTTGTTGATTTTATTTAAAAACTTGTACCACATAAATTTTACATTGAATATGGTGGTCATAAGTCATATAACTTTTGTGATTTGTTCTTTGGTGTTTCAAGTTCGTGTTGAACACTCCCAAGAAATTGAGCTCTCTGAGCATCATAAACCATTTCTTCATACGTGAGATATCAAATTCCTCTTCATAGGGCGCATAACTTGTTGATGTGCCTCCTTGATTGAATTGAACTTTAGGTTTTTGATCATATGCGCTTTCCAGTCCAATAATTAGGTTTGAATCTCTTACTGTAATTATCCAACTTAACTTCTTCGGGTCGCAGAAGTCCTTGATTTTTGTGCTTCGCACAAGGACACCAGAATTTATGCTCATAACGATAGATTAACAATTTTGATGCCACCTGCATGCATTTCTCAACTCCATTCAAAAACTCATATGTGAGTCATTTTCGTCATGGATATAATATGTTATTCATCAAAACTCTCAAATTATGGATATCCATCTGCAACATAGGTGTAGTTGTACGGGTCAGTGCAACTTCTACGGAGATAAAAATTTATCAATACTTATATTAAGAATGTGACACTACTTGGTCAACTGACCAACTGCATGTAAACAACTTGAATTCTACTAATAACAAACCAATCTATATCACCATCACTTTGAACAAGACCCCATGCACTCCTCTAATTCAACCAACCAACATTAATTCAACTGATAACATCTTTATCTATATCACACTCACTTCGAACATTTGACTGATCAATGCATTCCTCCAATTCAACCAACCAACATCAATTCTACTAATAACATTCCCATCTATATCACCATCATTTTGAACAATAGTCTCGATCGTGACATTCCTTCACTTTAACCAATCAACATGAATTCTAGTAATATCATCGCGTTCTATATCACAATCAATTTGAACAATACCCGATGCATATATCGCTTCACTTCAAGCAAACAACATGAATTCTACTAATAGGTAAATACATACCACTCAATACTTATGTATTTACATAGCTAACCCCTATGTATTTACATAGCTAACCCCTACGCTAGCTAACCCCTACGCTTCAAGTTTTATGAAGATTTCTTACATACCACTCAATATTTATGTATGCACATTACCTGAGCTTCATTTTTATGAAGATATTCATACATACCACTAAATTCTTATGTATATACATACCTAACACCTAAACTTCAACTTTTACATACATACCACATTACGTACATACCACATACCAACAACTAAACTTCAAATTTTACATACATACCACATTCACATAACTGAACAAGAATTTAAATGACAAATTTAAAGACACAAATGGAATTACCTTTCTAAATATTTTCTGACTGGAGCAAAACGGAAGGATGAGAACTGCGAGACTTTTGATGGTCTCTGTAAGCTGAGTACCGTCATTACCTTCCAAGCTAAGCTAGCTACTAGTGGCAACTGTATCGAGAATTGTCGTTTGGGAAGGCGTTGGTTTTGAGCGAAGCCGTGAGGGAGAGCGGGAAAGGGACGAGGGAAAGTGGAGAGTGAGGGGTTCGAGCAGACGGGAGGATGGCAGAGCATAGAGAGGAAATGAATAAAATTTAGGTGCGCAAGATGAGAATATTAGGTCATCTGCATCAGATTTGTGTCGCAATGAGTTCGATGCTAACAAGTAAAACTTTTGTGTCGATTAGTTCGATGCAAAATCAGTCGCTACTCTAAACAAAGTTTCGCCGTTATCAACATGTTTTTTCATCAAATTTTTAGACACAAATCGGATGCAAAATCTGACGCAATTATCAAATTATATTATTCACGAATTAAAACCTACAAATCCGACACTAATATTTACGTCGAAAGATTTCGACGCAAATTTCAGACGACAATAATAACTTATGATGTAACGATAATGGATCCGCACATGCCTAAGTTTAAAAACCATACAATTCCTACATGCTTATACATCTAACACCAAAACATTCATATTTACAAAAGTACCACCCAACTCTTCAACATCACAACATAAAATATTATCACCACTATCTTCTTAAAATTAAAATACATTTTTTTAATACATAGACATTTATTCCACAAAAATGTTCTTAATATAAATATCAAATTATAGATGTTGGATATATTCGTAAATTCATAAGAAATGTATGGTACGAACGTGAATTTCCAAAAATAATAAGAAATTGGTATTGCTTTTAAAAAATTAAGAGTGGGGTTTGGGGCAGGTTGTGCATTTTAGGATAAACAGTTTATCCTGAAACTAAAATCCCCAGGTCGACCGTGGGGTTCGACCCACGGCCTGTATTTAGTGTAAAAATGGAACCGCATTTTCGGATAAACGGGTAAAATGCGCGATCCAATTAGTACCGCGGCGTTTTTAAAAACGCCCTCGCATTTATAAGCTGCCCCAAACGGGCCCTAAGTGATAATTGAGAAGCGAAATTAAGTATTAGATATGTATGTATGAAAATTATAAATGGAATGTACGAAACTTTCTTTTTTTGATACAATATTAAACAATTTTTACTAATATATATGTGAGGATTAAATAGCATGATAAAATATAATTTTGCACATTATATACGCATCTGCATAGATCTCGAGGAAATTCAACCGAAAAAAATATGGACGAGTATGGCTACAGAGAGCCCACAAATAGAAAACCAATAGCACACAGGTAGAAGACGAAGGGTCCTTCATCGGAAGACTAAGCATTGACAAGCAGAATGCCGAAAGGCATGTTTGGTTAGGTGCAATCCGCTAAACCGGGGGGTTGGAGGCTGAACAAGCAAAGATCGTCTAAAACAAAGACTAAAGCCTAGCAAGTCGAAAAGATGCTTTGATTCGTCTCTCGTCACAACTCGACTCATGGGAAGAATTCAGCATCGCCAGTTATCCCAAAAACGCCCTTAAGATTTCTTACTAGATTTGGAGACCTAGCAATCACGAAACCATACGAAGCATCGTCAGAGTGTATGTTATCTATCAGATTACGATTATTCGCCCTCTAATTGAAAACAGGGTATGTATATAAACGTAAGAATAGCTGTTATAATGTTCCAAATATATGGGCTTCAATTGAGTTTTCATTATACTTAATGTGCCGAAACTATACCGAAACCAGACAATGGGCTATTTACATACATACCACCCAATTCCTATGCATTTACATTTCTAACACCTAAATTTTTTTTTATTTTTATATTTATTACGCTCTAATCTTTAATATACATACAAAATATCACTGTTTTAACTCTTAGAAAGTGAATAATACACCTTCTTTAAGTGCATGTAAATGTAAGGTTAGATGATATATATATAAATACAAGTGGTATATTTGAAATAATTCCATATATATTTATATTGCCAACTGTCATAGGAAAGTCCATACAAGAATGATCTTGTTCCTTGGCATCTCCCATTCCATAGACATCCATAAGCCCCTCATCAGGGCTCAAGGATAGATAGGCGGACCATGTCAACCGGCCGGCCCATATCAACAAAACTTAATTGATCGAGCTAATCCCATCTAGCCAAGAAGATCTCGGCAGACCAAGCTGATCTTGTTGTGACCCGAACCTAATTAAGCTTAACTAGTCGAACTAGAGAGCAGCAGGACAATAAGCTCATGCATATAAAATATCAAAAATACTCAAGTAAAATAACCCTTAAAGCAGGGGCAAAAATGTAATATCATTGTATTAAACCCTCTTCTTTATAAATAAAGAAATCATTTTATGAATATGACACAATTGATAAAAAATTTTTCTGCTCATTCCTCTCTCTCCTTACTCACACTCTATTACTTAGGAGCGTTGGCACAAGGCTTCTCATTTCCAGTCAACGGTCCTTCTCCAAGAATGCGAAGAACGATTGAATGCTGAAGAAAAAGCTAGCAACAACCAAGGAGAGGGCAGAGGCAGCGGAAGAATAGGTGGCGGCAGCCAAAATCGAAGAACTCAAGCAATCGAAGTTGCTCTCAATCACAGAAGATCAGGAAAATCGAGTCATGCAGAAGAAAGTAGCCACAATGAAGTTGTTTGATGATTTTCTTGTGGAGCTCTCCTTCCACTAGCGTCACGTGGAACTCCTTGTTGTGAAGCTCAAGAAAGGGGTTTCCTTCGGCGTCAACCGAATGGAGATGGCGAAGTTGGTCTCTCCTGAATGCACCGATATGTTGAAGTTTGCTACTCTGTTTTCGAACTTGAAGGAGGCTCCGAATGAAGTAGAAACAATGAGGACGATGGAGGGTCGTCAAATGCATTACTCTCCTTCGATTTTTTCTTGTACTAAGAATAAATTTCTTTTTTTTCCTTTGAACAATTCGTANCTCTCTCTCTCTCTCTCTCTCTCTCTCTCTCTCTCTCTCATTCACTCTGTGGCATCCTCTACGAGATAAAATGGTTAATGATAAAAAATTACTCCAAAAATTGAATTAATATTTAAATTAAAAAAAAACTTACTTGCCTCATATGGTGCTTCATATGGGGGACCAATCCGCCAAAATGGAGCGAAACTCCACTGGCCTCCTCCATTGCCTGGTTCACCCAGTTCAAATTCCTCCTCTTCTCATAATCAAGAGAGGCCCAAGTTGCAATTAATTGACCCTAGAGCCCCTCACAAATCAAGACAGGCCGATTGCCCCTCCGACGGGCTGTCGTGAATATGTCGGCAAGGCAATGCCCTGCCTGTATCTTGAAGATTTGGCGGATATGCTGGTGGTGCTCTGGGAGCTAGGTGAAGGATCTTTGCAACATAAAAAATAATGCATGTTAGTATATAAAATGAAATTGAATCAAATTTACAATTCTGATTCAAATCATGTGATCATATCTCAAACTTTCTAAACCACGTACCAAGTGGCTACACATATCTGCTTCGACGAAAGGTAGGGCTCAACTTAACTGCTCCTGATAATCTTTGCGATGCAAGTGACGAGCAGTTTGTGGGTAATGATTCAGCTTAAGAAGTAAATGTGTTACCAAAAAATATATAATAACTGCTCCTGATAATCTCTGCGATGCAAGTGACGAGCAGTTTGTGGGTAATGATTCAGCTTAAGAAATAAATGTGTTACAAAAAAAAATATAATATGAAGAATAAATATAAGACAATGTTAGAAATAACTTATAAGTCCTATTGTGGAAGTAATTGTACCCTCAGGGGAATGGAATTGACTGGTCAGGCTCAAGAGTTGTGTCAGCAGCAGGTGGGGGAGTATGTGTGGAAGAAGAAGGTGTCACAGAAGACGAGACAACATTGGGTGTGAGAGTAGGTGCCAAGAGAGGGGGGAAGTAACGAGGGCAGGAGGAGGTGTTGCAAATGTTGTAGCAGCAGCCGGTGGGAGAGGAGGTGCCACTGGAGGTGTACATGCGGCAGGTGGAGGAGGAGGTTCCAGAGGAGGTGCAACAGTAGTTGAAGCATCAGTGTGAGTAGATGACCTCCTCTTCCTGCTATGGTAAGTGATCTCAAGGGTCCCCAAAACATGAGGTCTATGAGTTGGCTAACCATATGTACCACCTGTTGCCATCTGCAAATAAAAGAATGACATTAAAAATATTAGTACTGGCAGAAAAAATAATCATATGCAAAAAAATGTTGCTATAAAGGAATGACACAAGTAGGAGCTATGCCTAAGAATAAGAAAAGCGAGAGAGAGTTATGCAACAATATAACAAAAGTTAAAGACAAAAAGTAGTTGTACTAACAACTAATCTAAAATTTATGTACCTGGGTTATTAAATTTGATCAGAAGAGCTCGTCGTCGAAGATGAAACTAAATTTTCTTCTTCACTCTCTTCATCCTCATCATCCAAATCATGAGCAACCTCTTCAAAAATTCTTGTGGTATCCTCCAGTGCAAACATTTCATCATTTGTGCAACCTTGAATATGGAAATCTGACATACTTTTCGCTTAGTGACTTGGTTCTATAGAACTATGCAGCTCAATATTTTTTTTAGTTTATTATTTACAACCACAACCAAATCATTCATCTCATACTCTAACAGGGCATTGAAGGTAATAATCATGTGTAGCTTGGCGTGACAGAACCAAAGGATCAAGCTTTGCATATCATCTGCTCAATTTGACCTCAGCGATATCATAAGGCATGAGTTTTTGGGTTTCAATTCGGAACGACTTCAAACCACTGACAGTTGAACAAGTATACACTGTAGCTAGCATTACCTAGATATTTCATTTGAATGACTTCGTCAAGTACGTCGTAATAGCAACTCTCATTATTTGAGCGGGTGCTTCCATTAACAACGATAACACAGTTATATGTCTTATTCTCTTCACACCAAGAGCTCGTATGGAATGTATAACCATTTACATCAAATATATGCCATGTAGTAACACTATGATTAGGCCCATATGTGAGATCTAATAATCTCTGATCCATGATTTTGTTGATTGTATCATGAACTTATAATAAATAGAGATGTACCATTACTATAACTTTAAATGCGATGATCATATTACAAACATGCGATTAGAAGGGTTCATTATACGTTCATATAATTTGCACCATTTTTGAAATTCTGCTTCGACAATTCTATTTATCAGAGGCTCATCTTCTATGTTAAAGCTGTAGATAAATAATATGCTCACAATATTATTTTTTTAATTAGTCAATATATAACTAACATTCTCAATAATAAATGACAATATGTACTGAGTTTAGGCACCGTGAATCTTACTGTATAAATAGTTGGACTTCGCATAGTTTATCAGGACATATAATGAAGCTGTTCAAATCTTTTTATCGCTTAGATATCGTGTGTCTTGTCTCCCTGATGACTCACCTGATACTTGATATATGGATAATTCTGGTGGTGGAGGCATGCCACCTATAATATGAACTCTTTGATGACCTTGCTCAAAATAATATGAGCAGAAAGTTATCATCTCCTGCAATAGATATGTTTCACAGATCAATCACTCAGGATGTACTTTATTCTTCACAATTGTTTTTGATTTTATTTAAAAACTTGTACCACATAAATTTTACATTGAATATGGTGGTCATAAGTCATATAACTTTTGTGATTTGTTCTTGGTGTTTCAAGTTCGTGTTGAACACTCCCAAGAAATTGAGCTGTCTGAGCATCATAAATCATTTCTTCATATGTGACATCAAATTCCTCTTCAGAGGGCGCATAACTTGTTGATGTGCCTGCTTGATCGAATTAAACTTTAGGTTCTTGATCATATGCGCTTTCCAGTGCCAATAATTAGGTTTGAATCCCTTGCGGTAATTATCCAACTTAACTTCTTCGGGTCGTAGAAGTCCTTGGTTTTTGTGCTTCGCACAAGGACACCAGAACTTATGCTCAGAACGATAGATTAGCAATTTTGATGCCACCTACATGCATTTCTCAACTCCATTCAAAAACTCATATGTGAGTCATTTTCGTCATGGATATAATATGTTATACATCAAAACTCTCAAATTATGAATATCCATCTGCAGCATAGGTGTAGTTTTACGTGTCAGTGCAACTACTACGGAGATAAAAATTAATCAATACTTATATTAAGAAGACGACACTACTTGGTCAACTGACCAACAACATGTAACCAACTTGAAGTCTACTAATAACAAACCAATCTAAATCACCATCACTTTGAACAAGACCCCATGCACTCCTCTAATTCAACCAACCAACATTAATTCAACTGATAACATCTTTATCTATATCACACTCACTTCGAACATTTGACTGATCAATGCATTCCTCCAATTCAACCAACCAACATCAATTCTACTAATAACATTCCCATCTATATCACCATCATTTTGAACAATAGTCTCGATCGTGGCATTCCTTCACTCTAACCAATCAACATGAATTCTAGTAATAACATCACGTTCTATATCACAATCAATTTGAACAATACCCGATGCATATATCGCTTCACTTCAAGCAAACAACATGAATTCTACTAATTGGTAAATACATACCACTCAATACTTATGTATTTACATAGCTAACCCCTAGGCTTCAAGTTTTATGAAGATTTCTTACATACCCCTCAATATTTATGTATGCACATTGCTAACACCTAAGCTTCATTTTTATGAAGATATTCATACATACCACTCAATTCTTATGTATATACATACCTAAAACCTACACTTCAACTTTTACATACATACCACATTACGTACATAACACATACCACATTCACATAACTAAACAAAAATTACCTTTCTAAATATTTTCTGATTGTAGCAAAACGGAAGGATGAGAACTACGGGACTTTTGATGGTCTCTGTAAGCTGAGTACCGTCATTACCTTCCTAGCTAAGCTAGCTACTAGTGGCAACTGTATCGAGAATTGTTGTTTGGGCAGGCGTTGGTTTTGAGCGAAGCCGTGAGGGAGAGCGGGAAAGGGAAGATGGAAAGTGGAGAGTGAGGGGTTCGAGCAGACGGGTGGATGGCAGAGCGTAGAGAGGAAATGAATACAATTTAGGCGCGCGGGATGAGAACATTAGGTCATCTGCATCAGATTTATGTCGCAATGAGTTCGATGCTAACAAGTAAAGGTTTTGTGTCGATTAGTTCGATGCAAAATCAGTCGCTACTCTAAACAAAGTTTCGCTGTTATCAGAATGCTTTTCCATCGAATTTTTAGACAGAAGTCGGATGCAAAATCTGACGCAACCATCAAATTATATTATTCACGAATTAAGACCCATAAATCCGACACTAATATTTGTGTCGGAAGATTTCGACGCAAATTTCAGACGACAAAAATAACTTCCCACGTAACGATAATGGATCCACACATGCCTAAGTTTAGAAAGCATACAATTCCTACATGCTTATATATCTAACACCAAAACATTCATATTTACAAAAGTACCACCCAACTCTTCAACATCACAACAAAAAATATTATCACCACTATCTTCTTAAAATTAAAATACATTTTTTTTAATACATATATATTTATTCCACAAAAATGTTCTTAATATAAATATCAAATTATAGATGTTGGATATATTCGTAAATTCATAAGAAATGTATGGTACGTACGTGAATTTCGAAAAATAATATGTGATCGTACGGTGAAGGGAAGATCGGAGTAAGAAATTGGTATTGCTTTAAAAAATTATGGGTGTGTTTGGGGCAAGTTGTGTATTTCAAGATAAAACACTTTATCCTGAAACGTGGTCCCCGGGTTGACTGTGAGGTTCGACCCACGACCTACATTTAGTGTAAAAATGGAACCTCATTTTCTGATAAACGGACAAAATGCACGATCCAATCAGTACCGCGGCGTTTTTAAAAACGCTCCCGCACTTATAAGCCGCCCCAAATGGGTTAAGTATTAGATATGTATGTATGAAAATTATAAATGCAATGTACGAAACTTTCTTTTTGTGGTATAATATTAAACAATTTTTACTAATATATATGTGAGGATTAAATAACATGATAAAATATAATTTTGCACATTATATACGCATCTGCATAGATCTCGAGGAAATCTAACCGAAAAAAGTATGGACGAGTATGGCTACAGAGAGCCCACAGATAGAAAACCAATAACACACAGGCGGAAGAGCAAAGGACCATTAGTAGAAGACGAAGGGTCCTTCATCGGAAGGCTAAGCATTGACAAGCAGAATGTCGAAAGACATGTTTGGTTAGTTGCAATCTGCTAAACCGGGGGGTTGGAGGCTGAACAAGCGAAACTCGTCTAAAACAAAGACTAAAGCCTAGCAAGTCGAAAAGATGCTTTGATTCGTCTCTCGTCACAATTCGACTCATGGGAAGAATTCAGCATCACCAGTCATCCCATAGACACCCCTTACTAGATGTGGAGACCTAGCAATCACGAAACCACATGAAGCCTCGTCGGAGTGTATGTTATCTATCAGATTACGATAATTCACCCTCTAATTGAAAACAAGGTATGCATAGAAATGTAAGAATGGCTGTTATGATGTTCCAAATATATGGGCTTCAATTGAGTTTTCACAATGGGCCATTTACATACATACCACCCAATTCCTATGCATTTACATTTCTAACACCTAAATTTTATTTTTTTTTAATATTTATTCCGCTCTAATCTTTAATATACATACAAAATATCACTGTTTTAACTCTTAGAAAGTGAATGATACACCTTTTTTAAGTGACANATATATATATAATTGATTAGTAGTATTTCAAGTCAAAACGAGCCGAACACGAACGAATAAATATTTAACTTAGCGAACGAGCAGAACACGAGCAACTTAACGAGCCGAACACGAGCTGTTTGCGAACAACGAGCCGTTTTGGCTGCCCTATATTTACATATATCATAATTTTGATCATATATTTAATATTTTTTTTTTACCATTTCTCATGGACAACCAAATTTGTAATGAATTTTTTATGAATAAGTATAATATAAATGCTCAATCAAAATTGCAATTACACCCATAAGAACTTTGATGTATATATTAAATTTTGTGGCCAATTTCTCATCGTATATTTTTCAATTTATACAAGTCACCTTAGACTCTATTTACATTTAATTTTTTAATTTTTAAATATATATCTTTCCTTTTCACTTCTTCCTCTAATTAAAATAAAAATATTTTAATCTCCCGACTATTTTAATATTGAGCTATAATAATCTTTCATGAGGATTACTTCAACCCTAATTTAAAGAGTCTGAGGAATACACTTCTATAAACTATAAGATTAAGGGCATGTTTGGGGCAGCTTATAACTGTAGGGGCTTTTTTGAAAACGTTGTAGTACCGTTTAAATCGTGTGCTTTGCACGTTTATCCGAAAACGCGGTTTCATTTTTACACTAAACGGGTTGCGGGACGACTCGCGGGCCGCATTGCAGGAAAAGTTGTTTATCCTGAAACATACAAACTGTCTCAAACACACTCTAAATTAAAAGACCACATGTAAATGATTGAGGACTATTTCAAGGCTTTACTCCATAAAAAGGTTAAAAGTTAAATTTAATTGTTGAATATGTAAATGCATAAAAAATGTGTGGTATTTATGCAAATGCCCCAAAAATAGTTTTAAATTATTACAGGAATTTTGTCCGAGGAGAGCGGGCCCACAAGTAGGAACTACGCACGTAGTTGCACATGGAGAGGGTCTGCGAACAGCTGGCCAGAGTGGAACGAGGTGGGTCCCATAATCGCTTCATAATGCTTGGAAAATAATTATTATGAATAATTAAGTGCAATAAATTTTTAATAAATATTTAAGTATTTTAAAATAATTAAACAAAATAATAAGTCACTAATATGCCTTTTTAATCATATAATATTTGTTCATCAAAATTAAATAAAAAAAAATCAAGGGATAATTACTTACAATTCATGTGAAATATTGATATTTACGAATTTACCCATCATCTGCTTCTTTTGACCTATCGAATCGATGAATTTAGATGTTAGATATGTAAAATGTCAAAATTGAGTGGTATTTATGTAAATCTTCCGATAAATTAATATACTTAGATTAATAGAAACTTAAGAAAGAAATAATAATAATCCCAAATGACCATATCTTTTAATTAATCTCTGCATGCAAATTGGGCTATAAACTCAGCAATTTTTATTTATTTGTAATTATAATTAATGAGATAATATAGAATTACTTAATTTTAAAAGAGTTCTACTAATTTTCTATTAGAGGCATTCACATGCATGCCACCCAATTCCTATGTATTTACATATCCAACCACTAACATTTGTTTTTTACATTTATACCACCAAATTCTTTCATATCGCATAAAAAATATCACTGTTTTACGAAATACTTATTTTTCTTTCATGGCTCAGGTGATATATATGTAAGAAAATGAAGTTTTAAGTGCTCGATATGTAAATATCTAGAATTGAGTGGTATGTATGCAAATCTTCTTAACATGAATTAAAATATTAGGAATTTTTCAATTTTTTTTAACAATTTAATTAGTATTAATAATTAAATTTAAGAGAAGTTGGAGAGTCAACTTCATGCATGTTCATGATGAGAGATGTTGTACCACTCAATTCATAATTTTTAAAAAAAATGAGAATTTACATACATACCACATAATTCTTATGTATTTACGTACTAACACCCAAAATTTGATATTTACACTTATAGCATCTTGTTGTCATAAGTCTATACATGATAATGTGTGCTTATATGATGTTTCTACTTGAATCAAAACCAAATGAAAAGTTTTTGAATTTGTTCATTTGACGAGATCTAAATATGAGGTTTAGTTGATTTCACCGCATCACTTAAAACCTCATCCACGACAACTTTTTTCGTTAAAAATGTTCTTCATCGTATAGCTTTTGAGGAGCGTAATAATAAGTATGTGATGTCTCACTAGATCAGACGAGCCAAACAAAGACATGACAACTGATGAAGAGTTTCGTCATGAAAGATTCACACAAGATACATCTAATAGCGTGGTCATGGCTTGTAACTAAACCCTAAACTACTACCACCATTTTCATTGACAGACATGGCAAGCTCCAAGGTAGTCATTGCTGTCCCATGAAGAATTGGGACCAATTGTCTTACGATAAGTCTGTTTGGGACAGCCGTCTGCATGCTTTGCATTTCAGACCGTAACCATTGTTCTGTTTGAAGAACTGATTTATTGTTACTTTCTAGAAATTTTTGTGACGAGAAACCGTCTTTTTTCAACCTAAACTATTACAGTGTAGTGGCTGTAAAAAAGTGTTATGTAATTCCCAGTGCAACATTTTAAGAGATTGTTTTCTCCATCATAATTATTTTTAAATTTTTATTTGAAAAATAATAATAATAATAAATGATAAATTTGTCAGAGATTATTACAATAAAATAAAATAAAAATTACGAGTAAAATATTTAATTCAAAAATTTATGTACACTTCTTACGTATTTACATATCTACCAATTAAATTTTCATATTATAATTATAGCAATTTAATACCATAAACCATAAATAAAAAGATATATTTCACTTTAAAAAATAAAAGAATGATATTATTTTTAATACAATATTAAATATTTTAATGTTATTTATATAAATAAGAGAAATTAAGTCTTAAATATGTATGTTTTTATACGGTGCAAGTTCTTTGAAGTCTGTTTAGCTTGAATTGTAATAATGAATAGTATATTCCTAATTAAGAATTTTTTTCATCAAATACAATGATTTTTCGCTACTCTCATTTGTGTTAATAGTTGGTATTCAATAAAAGACTCTAGATAGCTTGTATTCATCAGCTCGTACTCGACAATTCATACTCAACAACACGTATTGTATAGTACCTGGCAGGTTAGCAGGATAACTTGTTAGTGCAACTCGAGAAATCGTCTTAGAGGTATATAATTAGTTATCGAATCATCCCGTACTTCTGAAAAACAACTGTGAAAAGAATAAGAGAACGACAAAATTGTATTCGCTACTTTGTAATGAGACTTATACATTGCTCGTCTCTATAGGATGAATTCAAACTCCGTCGTGGGCCTAATTGCATGGTCAACAGACACAAGCGAAGTTAATAACAATTCTTGTTAACAATATCCCATTACATCAATAATATTATTATGTTGCATATAGTCACCATAATTCTCAAATAATCGGGCTCTTAATTATGAGTTAATCAATGATAGAAGTTGTTCTATGATTATTTTATTTTGGAGATTGTGAATTCATTAGATGTTTCTTTTTTTAAAAAAAAAGGAAATTTTGAAGTAAAATATAAGTGGTGGCTTTAGCTTCCTTACAAAATTTCATCACATGGCACTTTAGTTGCATCTAGAAGATTCTATCCTCGAAGGTTTTTGGTTCCCCTACTCGAAGTAATCTCGCACTCGTAAACTCAGTCTTATGTCAAGGTTATACAAAGTGGATTGTTTTGTTGTATTATTATTATTTGATTGTTATTGTATGCATATATATTTACACAAATTCGCCTTAAAGGATGAGTTCCTCGAGTATTACAAACTCAATTTTTCTATAAAAAAAATTTGCACCTTTTATGCGACTAGATTGTCCTATTTGTTTTTTTTTTGCAATATAACTCAATTACAAGAGAATTCAGAAGATCTCGTTAACTTCAGACTATCCTTCGTCTGGAGACCATAACTCTGCTATAGGGAACAGTCATCATAACTTTTTAATTCTACTTAGTCTGAGATCCTATGATCTTTAATTTCTAGGTTAACCGACTCCTACTAGTTGACCAAATCAGACTTCGGAAAGGGTTTATCTATAGTTGGCCCTAAAATTCAATTATTAGTCCGAGTAGGCGCAATATTAGGCAATATCCCTTCCACTCTTGGGAAACTTGCCTACGAGGGAGAGTTCCTTGAGTGCCATTTTATAGATATTTTGATCTGGTTACATGTTGTTACCCAAAACTCTAATAACAACAACAACAAATCCTTAATCCCCCTACATGGGGTCGGCTACATAAATCATTTTTTCTCCATTGTGTCATATTTAGTGTTATAGTTTCATTTAATTCTAATAAATTAAGATCATTTTTTATACAATAAGCCAAAGTCTTCTATGTCTACCTCTGTCTTTTCTTAACATAAGTCAAATCTAATAATAATAAGTAAGCAAGAAGAGAGAGAGAGAGAGAGAGAAGGAAAAAAGAATCCCTAGAGAGATGCATTCAAGGCCCAGACAGAGAGTCACCTTCAGGCTTCAACTCTCCCCAAGATTTTATATTAATAAATGAATCTGGAGCCTCCAGCACTGCTGCAAAAGCTATGTACTAAACAATACATAAACAATAAAGCATACAGGTGGCAAATGTCGTCCATGTCAGTACTAAGCATTCAACTAATGTACTTCACAGCTCATATTCTTCAACTCATACTCGAAAGCTCATAATCTGCATCTTATACTCAGCAACTAGTAACAGGATAACCTATTTAGTCAACCCTACAACAAACCATCTTAGAATTATAACGTTTAAAATCATAATAACTAGTGATTTGACATGTTATATGTTATGTTTTTTTATAGATTATGTTAATGGGTTTTTGAAACTTCTTAGTTATGAATAACCAGTAGTTATCAAGAAGGTGATTTTCTCAAGTGGAAATACTTGTAAAGCTCATATAATGGATAAATTTTCATCATTTTATTCTTACATATTTTGTTATAAATAACATCAATGGATTATAAAAGAAGAAATAAAATGTTAACTAACATGTCTTGAATACAGACTCTTAAAAAAGAGGTTTTATAAGGGAAAAGATGCACATGAACGTATGCAAAAAATGTTGTCAGTTGTTAACATTTATTACATTTTGGTGTCATAAACCTATGCAAGAAAATATGTACTTCACATTTAAAAAGCTAATGATAGTGATGTTTTTTTGAGATATTAAATATTAGTGTTATGTAAAATTTTAGGGGTTAGTTATGTGATGATCAACATATTTCTACTAGTAGAGATACTTTGGTATGAACTTTCCATCAAATATCATTTTGCTTTTTTATGAAGTTTGTTTTGCTCAAATGAATTTTCTATGTAAATTTTTTCATGCAATATTGCTTCAATATTTGTTTTTGATGGATTTGAGGGCTATTTTAATGAATATTTTCATAAAAAAAATAGCTTTTTGTTTGTTATAGGATAACATTTCCTCTTTTCTTTCAATAATTTGTTTATTATTATCTATTCAAATCACTAAATATTCAAATTTTTTATTATTTAAATACAACAAAAATGGAAAATAAATATATAAGAAAAAGGGCTAGTTTTATATTAGTAAAAGATGTAGAGGACTATATGTCATATTCATATGCAATTAATAATACAATCTAGGCAACTTTTCATTCAAATCCACAATAGCTATATGAAAAATTAGTTAATAGCCTCAACAAGAATGCATAATGATGTATTGATTATGCCAGATTAATTTTTGGAAATTGTTATAAATCTACTTCATTAAGGTAACATAAGCACTAAATTCATTTGCCTTCGATCTGCTGTGTTACTGAAAAAAGGAAAATTTACAAATAACACTCAATACTTGTGTATTTACACATCTAACACCTAAACTTCAATTTGTACATACAGACCACCTTACCTATGCATGAAAAGGGCATATTTCACTATTTAAAGGTTATAATAGTGATACTTTTTATGTCATATGTGAGATTTGGGTGGTAAGAATGCAAAACGCAAAATTTATTTAAGTGTTAAGAAATGCAAATACATGGGTGTATGTATGCAAATAGNACCTATGCATGAAAAGGGCATATTTCACTATTTAAAAGTTATAATAGTGATACTTTTTATGTCATATGTGAGCTTTGCGTGGTAAGAATGCACAAAGCAAAATTTAAGTGTTAAGAAATGCAAATACATGGGTGTATGTATGCAAATACCCATACAAAAATGAATTTGATTTATAATGAATATAATCCAAAAAGGTCAGGACTCAGGAATAAGTCAAGTTTCATATAATTTGCTTACAAAAAATTATTATTATGAGGCTTTTTTTCGCCAAAAAAAAATCAATTTGAAAAAGAACAGATGAATAAAGTTTCAAGCGCACCTGTGACCGATTATGTAGCCAATCNTTATAATGAATATAATCCAAAAAGGTCAGGACTCAGGAATAAGTCAAGTTTCATATAATTTGCTTACAAAAAGTTATTATTATGAGGCTTTTTTTCGCCAAAAAAAATCAATTTGAAAAACAACAGATGAATAAAGTTGCAAGCGCACCTGTGACTGATTATGTAGCCGATTATGTAGCGAGCCCTCTGCTATATGAGTGCTACCATAAGATGTGGAAATGGAGCTCTATAACTCAAGCCGAAACTAAGCCAACATATCCAGCAAATATAGCCAAGAAGCTCGACACAACATACGCACTCGCGACAATGAAGGGTACTTTTAATCCGAATAGCTTTAGTTGTTGGTGCAGAGGGGCTACACGAGAGACGAGTCTGGCAGCCCCTTTTCGACGAATTATAGTTTTCAGAACAATAACCTGAAAACATGCAAAAGGTTCTTCTCGATTCAGAAAAATCATAGTTCAACATTTTTCACGGTGGATGAAGAATAACAAATATGCAATGAAACTAGTTCAGGTGTAGCCATCATCACTTTTACTATGGGACAAATACATGCATAGCACTAAAAAATTAGCAATTTACAAAAAATACCCTCTTTTATCCATTTTTCAACTCTCACTCAAGTATTNCCTTTTCGACGAATTATAGTTTTCAGAACAATAACCTGAAAACATGCAAAAGGTTCTTCTCGATTCAGAAAATTCATAGTTCAACATTTTTCATGGTGGATGAAGAATAACAAATAGCAATGAAACTAGTTCAGGTGTAGCCATCATCACTTTTACTATGGGACAAATACATGCATAGCACTAAAAAATTAGCTATTTACAAAAAACACCCTCTTTTATCCATTTTTCAACTCTCACTCAAGTATAAAAGTTTTCAATAAAACCTCAACTCATATTTTTCATTGTTATCAGATTACCAATTGTTTGATTGTCGCCCCTTTCAGTAGTTCCAATAAATGAAAAATTTACATATGTAGCACACAATTCTTATGTATTTACATATATCACATCACACCTAAGCTTACATCTTTACATACACACCACTTTGGTGTTTTAAACTTATGCATGAAAAGGTGTATTGACTTTTAAAAAGTGATAACAGTGCTATTTTTTAAGGATTTGAATGCTGTGTGTAAATATGAAAGTTTAGGTGTGAAATATGTAAGGGTGTAGCTTGATTGATTACCATACAGTGATGAAGGCTATAAAAATAGAATCAATTTGCAACAATGAAGCAATGAAGGCCGCAACAACGGGAAATATCTGTGCTAATGCAACCATGAAAGCTTCATTTATAGAACAACAGAGGAAAAAAAAAAGAGTGCCGCGACAAAAGCCAAAATATTATGATAATATGCCAATGAATGCTGCTATAATGGAAATCAAGAGAAAAAGCGAAAACTCCAAACCCATGATAAGAATTGGAGAGAAATAGTTGATTATTTCATTCCAATATTTATCTAGTATTTATATAATCCTATGAGAGCATTCAATAGGAACATATAAAATCAATGAATAACAATTACAAAATAATTATAATAGTCCATGGATTGATGAGTAGGCAAATAGTATTTATTAAATAATTATAATGGTCCATGGATTAATAAGCAGGCAATAGAAATCGAGTAGATTAATAAAAAAACAACTGAAGAGGAAAAAAAGAAAACAAAAAACTTGGACGGTTTATAAATAAGTAAGAAAGATTAAAGCAGATATAAGTAGGACAGAAAATCATCAGCAGCGATTACTTCGACAGAATATTTGATGTCATCCTTCGAAACCTTCTTTGCCAAGTTCTTGGATGATTTATTTAGTAGTGAAGATTTTTGCTTTCTTCCGCAACAGTTAATAATTACATGGGAAAGTATTTGTTTGCAAAATCATACCTGAAGTACCACAGACAATCCTTCAAGAATAAAAACACTGGAGGATATAAATAAAGGAAAAAACATCCCCGTGCAAGCAGCCATCACCGAAAGTGCTCCACCCAATCCCAATGACCCTACATCACCTAAGAGTATAGAAGCCTTGTATCGATTGTGGAAAAGAAACCCCACACTTGCTCCAGCCATGGAGGCTCCAAAGACAGCAAGGTCTATATATAGTTTGAATAAAAGAAAAGAAAAGTTATAATTCAAGCTATTACAAAACAGATATAAACTCGTCATAATTTACAGAAAACAATAACCCCAGCACCTTCCAATATAGTTTCATACACAGTCAAACTAGAATTCAATCAGAAACATGATGTTAAAAGNTTACATGGGAAAGTATTTGTTTGCAAAATCATACCTGAAGTACCACAGACAATCCTTCAAGAATAAAAACACCGGAGGATATAAATAAAGGAAAAAACATCCCCGTGCAAGCAGCCATCACTGAAAGTGCTCCACCCAATCCCAATGACCCTACATCACCTAAGAGTATAGAAGCCTTGTATCGATTGTGGAAAAGAAACCCCACACTTGCTCCAGCCATGGAGGCTCCAAAGACAGCAAGCTCTATATATAGTTTGAATAAAAGAAAAGAAAAGTTATAATTCAGGCTATTACAAAATAGATATAAACTCGTCATAATTTACAGAAAACTATAACCCCACCACCTTCCAATATAGTTTCATACACACAGTCAAACTAGAATTCAATCAGAAGCATGATGTTAAAAGTGGTAAAATGAAGAGGCAAAGAAATATATATATATATATATATATATATATATATATATATA
>JXCR01088155.1:135814-150850 GCA_002079205.1 Phalaenopsis hybrid cultivar | reverse complement strand
GTGTTCGGCTTGTTAAGCAGCTCGCGATCCGCTCATTGAGCCAAACACGAACAAATGTTTAAGCTCGAAATATAAATGACCTGAGCACGAACAAATATCTGTTCGCTCTTGTTCAGCTCAAATTGGCTTGAAAAGAACTAAAGAAATAAATGAATATAAATATATTTACATACAAACCACCCAATTATTATATCACATAAGAAATATATTTTTATTTTGGGCATTTACATAAATAAAACCCCATTTTTTCACCTGACCTGGCTCAAACCAACTCGATGCTTCGAAAAACATGTTATTTGTGGCAATGGTGTTATTTGTGCGTGCTCGCAACAATAACACCACAATAACACAACAAATTTATTTGAAAAACACCACCACAAAAACACGCCAATAACACCGCGGGTTACCTCAAATAACAGCGCGATAATACCACAATAAAACCACAAATTTACTCGGATAACACCCCGCCAAAGTATGCCAATAACGCTGCGGGAATAATACTTGAATAACATAACAATAACACCACAAAAACACCACAAATTCACTCGAATAACACCGTCGCCGAAAACATGTCAATAACACTGCGGGTTACCTCAAATAACATCGCAATAACACCACAATAACACCGCCAAAATATTTGAATAACACTCGAATAACATCGCAAATTTGTAGTGTTATTATGGTATCATTGCAGTGTTATTCGAGTATTATTGTGGCATTATTACGGTGTTTTTTGAGGTAACCTGCAATGTTATTGGCGTATTTTGGAGTTACTCGAATANCTCGAATAACATCGCAAATTTGTAGTGTTATTATGGTATCATTGCAGTGTTATTCGAGTATTATTGTGGCATAATTACGGTGTTTTTTTAGGTAACCTGCAATGTTATTGGCGTATTTTGGAGTTACTCGAATAATTTGTGGTGTTAATGTAGTATCATTTGAGGTAACTCGCAGTGTTATTGGCGTATTTTGGCGGCGGTGTTATTCGAGTAAATTTGCGGTGTTATTATCCTATTATTGCGATGTTATTGCTGCCAAAAACATGCAAATAACATTGCTGCAACAAATAACAATATTTATGATCAATAATAAACAAGATTAATATTTTCATTGTGTAAAATTTTATATGAAATTTGCTCTTGAAAATTTTTTTAATTAACCAATGTTTTGTGGTTAAAATTATAATTTTTAATAAAAAAAAATTAGATAAAAATATTATTTTATTTTTATTTAAAATAATAATTATTATAATAATTTTATATTCTAACGAATCAATTTCGAGCCAACAATTAATACAAAGATATTCTCTTTTTTGTACTATTTATGGTTGGCTGATGGTGGTGAACTAGAGTGTTATTATGAGTCCACTCATATTGAAGACTCGAAGGAATGAGAGTTTATTATGAATAAAAAGATGTAGTCATTAATGTCAAATCAAACGTGAAAACTAGCAGAATTGTCATATGGCAAAAATGTGTTGCACAACAAGCGGGTCTACAGGCTTAAAAAAAAGTCAGAAGGTAGACGAGATTTATTATGAAGGGATTTCAAATAAAGGAAGGAGTTGACTACACTGAGATTTTTTTTCTTGCAATGAAGATGATAAAAATCATAGTTGTATTTAGCTTAATAGTAGGGGAAAATTTACATCTGAAGCAGATGAATGTAAAGACGATCGTCGTACATTGCGACTTAGAAAAAGGATTGTACATGGCGCAGCCGCGGGAATATGAAATTCTAGGAAAATAAGATATGGTCTGCAAACTGAAAAAAAAAATTATGGGTTGAAGCAAAAACCAAGGCAGTGACACAGGAGATTTAACAGATTTATGTCAGATAATGGGTACACGAAGTGTCAGACAAATCATTATTAATTTATTAAATAATTTAATAATTGTTATATTATATTTTTGGTATGTGAATAATATGTTTATTGCAGGAGCAGATATGGAGAGACTAGGAATTTGAATGAGCAATCATTAAGGGAGTTTAAATTGAAGTATTTAGGTCCAGTAAAAAAAACGATTAGCATGAGAATCAACAGGGACTGAAGTAGGTACATTGAATTTGTCTCAAGCAGAATATGGAAGGTCCTACACATGTTCAATATGAATGATGCAAAATCAGTTTGCACCCCTTTAGAAAGTCACTTTAAACTATCNGGTCAAACAAAAGGCTAAATTGTAACAAAATGAAGAATAAAGGTTACGGCAGGGTATTCGCATCACTATCATCCTGTCTCTTGTATGTTAGAAGCAAAGCATATAAGTTGGGCATTAGATAAGCAAGGATGTAAAACATAACAGTAGTTTGATCATCAGAGACATTAATATGGTAAAAGAAACATGGACATTTTGCAGACACAGCACTCAATCTTTAATATAAAATAAAAATAGCACTATTACAACTTTTAAAAAGTCAAATGTACTTTTTCATGCATAGGTTTAAGGCACCCAAGTGCTATGTGTGTAAATATGAAAGGTTAGGTATGAGATATGCAAATAAAAAAATAATTGTGTTCTATGTATATAAATTTCCTAACAATCATTTAGAATATAGCCAAATGAGCTTTTCTTCTGTAAACATAAGATGCTATGAAAGTGAAGGCATAGATGTGCAAAAATTATCAGAGAGATATTTCTACTCGACCGGAGATATGTACCTCCTAATATTATCAATATTCTTATCACCAACTCTGATTATCATCATAATCATTAACTTTATCCCACTCTTAACGACCATCATTATCAACTC
Organism: Phalaenopsis hybrid cultivar; assembly: GCA_002079205.1. Classification (NCBI taxonomy): domain Eukaryota; kingdom Viridiplantae; phylum Streptophyta; class Magnoliopsida; order Asparagales; family Orchidaceae; genus Phalaenopsis; species Phalaenopsis hybrid cultivar. The sequence goes on along the minus strand of JXCR01088155.1, from coordinate 148,093 downwards.
TTCCCTGTTGATTCTTGTAAAGTACTACCATGTGTTCACTCTCTATTATGCAAGTTTATTTAGTTAACTTTAGTTTACTAATATTCTTCTTAATTTTCTGCATTAATCTTATATAATGATGTTATTGGTGTATTTTTTTTTACCTTTGCATTCCATGCTCAAAACAACAAGGTTATTATATTTTTTTCAATAGAGGCTATCCTCACCTCCATCTCTATCATTCATAGTTTTGCAATACCTCCATCTTAGTATTCTTATTTTCCCTACGCCTAAGTAGGCTATAAGCGACACTTTTCTTACAAAAATCTATTATTCAAATAGATCTAATTATAGCTTTAAAAATTTATCTTCAAGTCTATATGATATTCTCTTTCTGCAAGACTTCTCAAGTAATTTCAAATTAACGACTCTGAAGGAAAATAGTTCTTTCCCACATCTTTCAATTGAAAATATATGCTACATATTTATATACACTTTAATCTATGTAGTTCAGGAATACCTCTAATAGAGGAAAGATCCTGCAATAAGATGTCTAATTAGGTTACCTAATATTGAAAATGCATTTATTAGATTTCTTATAATCAAGTTTTCTAATATACAACCATTAGATTTATTACTTTTCATAACAGTCCCCCTCAAGTTGGGGCATAAATATTTATCATGACCAGCTCATTACAGATAGGACTGTCAACTTGGCTCGTTGTTCGTGAACAGCTCGTGTTCGGCTTGTTAAGCAGCTCGCAATCCGCTCATTGAGCCGAACACGAACAAATGTTTAAGCTTGAAATATAAATGACCCAAACACGAACAAAATATCTGTTTGCTCGTGTTCAGCTCAAATTGGCTTGAAAAGAACTAAAGAAATAAATGAATATAAATATATTTACATACAAACCACCCAATTCTTATATCACATAAGAAATATATTTTTATTTTGGGCATTTACATAAATAACACCCCATTTTTTCGCCTGACCTGGCTCGAACCAACTCGATGCTTCGAAAAACATGTTATTTGTGGCAATGGTGTTATTTGTGTGTTTTCGCAGCAATAACACCGCAATAACACCACAAAAACACAACAAATTTATTTGAATAGCACCGCCACAAAAACACGCCAATAACACGCGGGTTACCTCAAATAACATCGCAATAATACCACAATAAAACCACAAATTTACTCGGATAACACCCCCGCCAAAATACGCCAATAACAATGCGGGTTACCTCAAATAACACCGGAATAATACTTGAATAATATAGCAATAACGCCACAAAAACACCTCAATAACGCCACAAAAACACCTCAATAACACCACAAATTTACTCGAATAACACCGCCGCCAAAAACACGTCAATAACAATGCGGGTTACCTCAAATAACATCACAATAACACCACAATAACTCCGCAAATTTGTGGTGTTATTATGGTATTATTGCGGTATTATTCGAGTGTTATTGTGGCGTTATTACGCTGTTTTTTGAGGTAACCTGCAATGTTATCGGCATATTTTGGATGAGTTACTCGAATAAATTTGTGGTGTTAATGTGGTATTATTTGAGGTAACTCGCAGTGTTATTGACGTGTTTTCGGCGACGGTGTTATTCGAGTAAATTTGCGGTGTTATTGTCGTATTATTGCGATGTTATTACTGCTAAAAACATGCAAATAACATTGCTGCCACAAATAACAATATTTACGATCAATAATAAACAATATTAATATTTTTATTGTGTAAAATTTTGTATGAAATTTGCTCTTGAAAATTTTTTTAATTAATCAATGTTTTGTGGTTAAAATTAAATTTTTAATTAAAAAAACTAGATAAAAATATTATTTTTTTTTTATTTAAAATAATAATTATTATAATAATTTTATATTTTAACGAGTCAATTTCGAGTCAAACAACTAATACAAGATATTCTCTTTTTTTTACTATTTATGGTTGGCTGATGACGGTGAACTAAAGTGTTATTACGAGTCCACTCATATTGAAGACTCGAAGGAATGAGAGTTTATCATGAATAAAAAGATGTAGTCATTAATGTCAAATCAGACGTGAAAATTAGCAGAATTGTCATATGGCAAAAATGTGTTGCACTACAAGCGGGTCTACAGGCTGAAAAAAGAGTCAGAAGGTAGACGAGATTTATTATGAAGGGACTTCAAATAAAGGAAGGAGTTGACTACACTGAGATTTTTTTTCTTGCAATGAAGATGATAAAAATCATAGTTGTATTTAGCTTAATAGCAGGGGAAAATTTACATCTGAAGCAGATGAATGTAAAGATGATCGTCGTACATGGTGACTTGGAAAAAAGATTGTACATGGCGCAACCGCAAGAATATGAAATTCTAGGAAAATAAGATATGCTCTGCAAACTGAAAAAAAAAAAATATGGGCTGAAGCAGAAATCAAGACAGTGACACGAGATTTAATAGATTTATGTCAAGTAATGGGTACAGAAGTGTCAGACAGATTATTATTAATTCATTAAATAATTTAATAATTGTTATACTATATTTTTTGTATGTGAATAATATGTTCATTGCAGGAGCGGATATGGAGAGACTAGGAATTTGAATGAGCAATCATTAAGGGAGTTTAAGTTGAAGTATTAAGGTCCAGCCAAAAAAATTATTAACATGAGAATCAACAGGGACAGAAGTAGGTATATTGAATTTGTCTCAAGCAGAATATGGAAGGTCCTACACATGTTTAATATGAATGATGCAAAATCAGTTTGCACCCCTTTAGAAAGTGACTTTAAACTATTTAAAGAATAATCACCCAAATCCGAAGCAAAGCAAACATGGATGAGAAGAACTTCATATATTTTAGCAGTTGGAAGTTTGATGTATGTGATGATATGTGCAAAGAAAGAAATTGTACGTATAGTGGGAGTGATAAGCCAGTACATGATTTAGGAGGCAGTGAAGTAGATTTTCAGATACATGAAAGGAAAAATCAACAAAACACTTTGCTTTGAAAATACAGGGATTGATCTATAGAGATATGTAGATTTAAATCAAGCGGGAGATATTGATGGTACAAGAGGTACAAGTTATGACTTTACTTTGGGAAACACAATAGTGAATTTGATTTTCAGGTTACAGAAGATTGTTGTATTATATATTACAGAAGTAAAGTATATTGTTATCAATAAGGCTAGCAAATAATTAATTTGGCTATAGAGTTTTATGACATAATTGAGCAAGGAATGGGGGAATAGTAAGCTTCATAGTGATAATATAAGTGTATTCATCTAGCAAAGAACATTGCATTTCATGCGGAGCACATTCAGCTAAAAATATCATTTCATTCTTTCATTCTTAGAAGATGATCAATTATCTTTTGAGAAAAACACAGCTCAGAATCTTACAAATGATTTGACTGAGGTTGTTACTGTTGAGAAATTGAAGTTATGTTTGGTTTCAGTTGGTGTTTAGAAATGTTGAGACTAGAGTTGAGCCACATTACAGTACATTACTATAAAAAAAGAACATATTTGAGAAGTAGTATTAATTGCAATCAGTCTCCAAGAGGAAAATAATTATTTTGTGGAGACTGTTTGTGGTAGCTGAAGGGATGTTCGAGCGCTCCAACACTTGGGGTGGCACCCCGATGCTTGGCAGAAGCACCCTGGGGCCAGTGGGAGTGCTGCAGTGCTCATTTTAGGCTTCTAAAACAGAGCCTTCGATAATTCGGCACCCACAAGTGGTGCCCCCGTGCCCTGTTACATTTGTTCCCAATTTTGAAAGCTGAGAGCTCGAAAATCCAGTGACAAAGGTCGGTGCCCAAGCGCCTGTAACCGAATTTTTGCAGTTAAGCATTTATATTTCGATTTTTTTTGCAGGAAGCAGACGATTGTTGCGACAAGACAAAGGAGCGAGTATGTGGTGTTGGATTTCTATTTTCACTAGTGCGATAGAGAAGGGAGACAAGTCCTGAAGTGTTCCAAGAATTAGAGAGGTTTGAGTGTGGCGTAATTTGTATAATTCTCCTCATTTCTTTATTGTGAATTGTTTTGTGTGGTGTGGCTCCATAGTTTTTTCCCGTTTTCAAGTTTTTCCACATTAAATCTGTGTTTTTTTTTTGTCTCCTTGTTTATGTGCTTCTATTCAAAGTTTTGTTTTCTATCTCTCGATTTAGTTTCCGCATTTTAATCTCTCAAAACATAGAACGCATGCATGAAAGCGCCGTGCTTCAAATATCCTTGGGAGCTTCTCCTTATAAATAAATAGAGACTAAATGTTTATACTTAACGTAATATTATTAAAATTGAAAAAACACCAATCCCCAATTAGTTCTAATATTAGTCGCTGGTTCATCATATATACATTCAATAATTTTAACATGTCCATGAGGATCATGACACAAGTTTTTGCCTTAAAGCATGTCAAATTAATTCTCTGTATGTTTCAATTAAAATCAATAAAAATTATAAGAAATCTTTTACTTAATCTCTATACATTTCTATCAAATATTTGGGTATAAGAAAATACTTCTGTAGTAAATCTTCCTGGCACAAAACCAAATGTGTTCCCCATCATGAAAATAATTTTTAGACCAAATTTTTATTAATATAACTTTATTGAAGGTCTCATAAATTGGTTTCTCTATAGTCAATATAATCTTGAAAATTTAATTTGTTTTTAGATATTAACCCCAAAATATTCTCCCAATAGTTTGGCATGCTCTTAAATTTGAGAATTATATTGAAAATATTTTTTAGCAAAACAAATGTAGCATCCTAATAACTCTTCAAATCTTAATAGGTATCTCATCTAGATAACTAAGCACTTAATTGCACNGCTAAGCACTTAATTGCAAGCATCTTATTCAAAACTAACTTAATTTTACTTTTTGGGATCAAAATATTATAAATCTTATTATATTGTTTGTAACTATTCAAAAATAATTTCTTCATTGAATCACAATCCAAAAGTTCTCAAGATAATATTTTTCATCTTCTCTAATGTCTTCATCTCTGGCCAATATCATATGATCATCACTTTTAGTGCATCTAACTTGATCAAAGTCACTTCCTATAATATATTTTTCGAATATATTCTATATATCTCATTTTCTCCATTTTAATACCAAGTCACTATATAAATCATCAAAATTGTACATTTTATAGCTTATTATTTTGCTCACTTACACTCTTAAAAAATTTTAGCTTTCTTATATGTATAAAATATCAAGCCAATTATATAAACAAATAAAAGCTTTAGTTTTTGTTCTGCTCAATATACTCTTTACAAGATTTCAAATATTTTTATAATAATTATTGGCTTAAGTAGGATACACAACTAAGTCCCAACTTTATCACTTAGTGAGCTTGGACATCTATTAACAACGTATATTGCGAACACCCTTCCTTCCCATCTTTACCTTTATCACTAAAATTGTGATGCGAAAGCCCTTGCTTCCCAATTAATTTTTTAATCCCTGCAGACTTTATTGATCTTGAAGTGGTCGCAGACAGCTCAAATGCTCCAATGCCTATTTCTCTGTGACCATCCATAAAGAGGAAAAATTCAATGTGGAATGAAAGGATGGTTACACCACGTCTATAAAATTGATTGAAAGGAATTGGTGAAACTAGTAGAAAAGAGACCTACGCGAAGGTGTTTTAAAACAGATGTAACTTCGTAAAAAAAAGAATGATTGATTGCAAAGTTCCTTTACTTTTTCAACATCATTCATTTGTCATCTTTCATAAATCAAACAAAGGTAACCTTTGAACATTGTTTTCAGCATCAACATCACAAAATCATTATCATCACTAGCTTCATCCCAAGTAATTACAATAAACTATTATGTTATTCAAAAGCAGAATGCACTAATTAACATTAGCCAAAGCCAAAGTTTTAACTTTAAAGTGCCGACGATGTCTGTTATGAAAAACTATATGCAACGGCAATCATTAAGAAAAATCAAGCAGAAAGCAGGCATTATAGCAATTTGTCAACACATAGCACGCGTCAAATGCATGTCATCTCATTAGGAGCATATAGATTTATAGAGATAGATCATATAATGAAAAAACATTACTAAAGAGAATTTCTACAGAATTCAAAGGTTTGATACCAAGATAGTATCGAAATTACCTTATTAACTGCACTACAATTATTTTTCCTTACGCCCTGACCAAATCCCAATGTATTCTCTACCGAATTACTGAAGTAAGTTTTTGGAATTTAAAATTTTTTCTTCTGTAAAATAAAAACGAAACTAATTTATAAACGCAATAGTTGGATTATAAGAAATCAAATTTCTTACATGATAGATTTGTAAAAGTCTTCCATATGATAGTAGCGCCAACAACAAAAAGAGGAAGAAACAGCTGCAAATATACTAACCAGGAGAAATTGGAAGAACAGCAATTGACATCCCAACAAAGGCCAAAGCAGAAACCCCACCAACTAAGCCATCGGCTCCATCGGTTAAGCGAACGGCATTGGGCATGGCAACAAAACAAAATAGTGTCAATAGTCGATAGCACTTTCCCAGATGAACAAGCCCGTATGGTGGAGGCAGAGGAACTAAGAACTTCCTTCAGTGAGTAATGAATCAAAAACGTTCAGTAAGAAAATGCAAATGTCATGTTCAAAATAAGCATGCACATGCTCAACAAAATGATTAAACCCCAAAATAATTTACCAACTATTTGTGTAATCTCAGAATATCACATTTCTCAGATTTAATCCCTCGACTTAACAAAAATGATCCAAAATGATCCCTCGTGTAGAATTTATGATACAAAATTAATCCCATTTCAAAATTAATGCTAATTTCATCCCTGAGGAACCAATATGGATCAATTTTGTAAAGTCTAAGGACTAAATTGAAAAGATGTGATATTCTAAGGCATAGTTGGCCACCAATAAATAGACAGGGTAGTATTTTGAATTTAAACCAATATTAAAATTAGCAAAAGAGCAAAGATATCCTACAATAGATAGAAAAATATTCTACATTCTAAGCACAATAAAGCGTAGACTAAGGATTGTGCTCAAAGTTCTAAATTGCTAGGAGTGCAGAAATATCAGTCGAATAAGATGAATATGATACATCGCAACACAAACAAAATAAACTAAAATAAACCAATTGCTTCTAGTCCCAAGCCTGCGCGATAATTGTTCAGAACTGATGTTAGATTGACAATCAATCTTAAAATCAATCCCAAAATTCATAAAAAATGATCCAAATTTGATTTTATGTAGATCATGGATGATCCCAAAATCTATGGATCAAAACCATGCTAGTATTGTAATAAGTGGGCAAAAAATTAATGGTTTTTGTGAGAGGACAAAAATTAGATAGGGTGTGAAGATAAAAGCGATGTACAGCATCTAATACCAAATTTGTGGAAGCTACATAAGTACACAAGGACATTACCTAAAAAACAGCTAAACTAAATTTTGATGAAATGGTGTAAGAGTTAACAAAATATAAAATTGGAACTGTATTTGCTACATAAAACTTTAGGACTAGACAAAAGCGGAATGATGAAACTATAGACCAAAGGCTTATTATTAACATTTGACTATTAAGACACAAACCATTAATTGCTTAAATCAGTAACTAATAGATTGTTACCCTGAAAAAAATTTTGGTCATATGATTATGAAGAAGTATACATGCTGTATGGTGTTGGTAAATTGGCTGTATCCAGCCAAACTGAAAACCACATCCCAACTGCTACCTGCAAAAAATATTATGGTGAAAATTTGGCCGCTTTAGATGAATATAAATCTTGTCCAATGAAAATAATTAGTTAATTTCACGTGTTTGGGAAAGAGAGCTTCTTACATGCAATAATAATTTCAGCCATCCCGGTAATTTGTACTTATGCATCATGGTAAATTGGAAAATATCATCAAGCAACCCAATTGCTGCAAAACCCAGAGTCGCTGCAGCTACTCCAGTAACAAGGATAGAATTATGTCCTATTACAGCTCTCCAAGTGGTGATCCCAACTGGAAGAAAAAATAAGCCGCCAATTGTAGGTATTGACGTTTTAAGGGAACTGAGAGATCTTTCTCTCTTAATTATCTGATGTATTTTCAGGCCATCAACAATAGCAACAAACAAAAATCCAATGCATGCTGATAAAAATGCTGATATAGAAAATGGGCATGTCAAAAAAAATGGCTCCAGAGGTAGCCTAACAATCCTCCATGAGCACCAATCAACAAATAAAAGAAATAATGTCATGAAGACTATCAATCCCAAGGTAAGGATGACTCCTCTTCGAGTCCTAGCATTAAAAGAAAGAATTTGTCAAACTATAAACAAGTTTAGATCCAAAGGAAACATATTTTCATAGGGACATTTGCATACATTCCACAAAATTCTTATATATTTACATATCTAACGCCTAAACATTTATATTTACATGCATAACATTCAAATCTTTAATATCACATAAAAAGTATCACTATTATTACATTTTTAAAAGTGAAATACACCTTTCCATGCATAGGTTTATAAGATTAAAATATTATAAATGTAAATATCAAACTTTAGGTTTTAGATATGTAAATACATATATGTATGCAAATTTCCCATTTTCATATACATATAAAGTGCCATCTCATTCTAAATATTAAAAGTGTTTGTGAATCACCAGTATGACCATACCACACCATGCAAAAATAAATACACAAAGACATGAACAGGCAAGGAAAAGAGAATGAGATCAAGCATGTGCATAACAACAGATAGATGATGACCAATTTTGTAAATAGTAAGTAGATGGTTGAAGAATTTCTGTTTCATTAATCAGACATCTATAAAATCATACATAACACAAATTCCTATGTATTTGCGTATCTAACACCTAAACTTTGTTTTACTGCCATTTTAACTTCTAAAAAGTGAAAGGCACACCTTTTCATCCATAGGTAAGGTGGTGTGTATATAAATATTGAAGTTTAGGTGTTAAATACGTAAATACATAGGAATTGAGTAGTATGTACCTACATCTTCCTTATCTAAATTCAGAGTGCTCACCTATTCTTTCTATAGCCTTCTTGAATGGTTGCCAACCGGTGGGCGGACAAGGTCAGTGCAGCATTGGGAGTTTCAAAGCGTTCCCTGCTCGATGGCAATTCAGTTTCAGCAAAAGGAGTAAGGAAGGCATCAACATCGCTTTCCTCTCCTTCACTAGAAGAAATTATATAACCACTCCCTCCATAACCCCCCTGATCCTCAAGTGAAAAGGAGATATCCCCAATATCCTATGTAGCAATAGAAGAATGCATCAACATTTATCCACAAGAAACCCTTTTCTCATTACAGAAAAAAGATAAAAACAAAATTAACTATTCTATAGGGGTTGAAATTAAGAGAGAAAATTAGAGAAAATGAAAGCGAACTCTTTTTTTTAATATCAACAATTTAATATAAGTAGAATATATAACAGAGAAGAGAGCAATTATTTCAAAGTGAAAGTGGAGGGCATACATTTCAAATTAATTACAATACTTATTCGTTTTTGTGAATCAAAAGTGTGTCAACATTAATCCCGAGGAGATCTAACGGTCAAGAAAAAAGAGTAAGGCGAATGAAAGCCCATCGACAGAAAACCGTGAGGTTCACATGTCCAACCAAGTGAAGTTGTCCGAGTCAAAGCCAGCAAAACCAAAGCCGACCAAATCACAAGAAAGACCAAAAACAACCGGAGGATACAAGAATGAGTCATTCAGACAAAAAAGAGACTAAAGGGCATCCAAAGCCATTATCACATGAGAGCCAATCCCAGGAAGATTCAATTCCTTAGCATCTTCAACCATCTCAAAAACGCCCCAGAAGCTCCTCATCATGGGTCGAGATTAACAACTAGGTCGCATCAAATTGGTCGGCTCGTATCAACCAAAGATCAGCCGATCGAGCGGATCCTAACTGATCGAGTTGAGTCTTACTGACCCAAAGCCAATTGAGCTTAGCCGACCGACCCAGAGAGCAATTGAAAGATCAGGTCATACATGTAAAATATCAAGAATATATTGTACATCATCACATCGTATTATCTTTCCTATAAATAGGGAGATCATTTTATGAATAGAACATTCTTGACGCGACGTATTACTATTTATCCTCTCTCCGACTCTCTCTCCTTACCGTCTATTCTTTGGGAGTAATTCACGGATAAATCAGAATTCAACATCTCAAAAGATGTTGTGTGGAACGTGACACAAACAAGAAGAAGAGAAACCCACAATAGAGGAACCAACAACATGGAGGGCACTAAAAATTTTGTGAACCAGCTATTCCAAGAGTTGAAGGATCAAATTCTAGATGACTTCCAAGATGCATTAGCTCGAGAAAGAGAGTGGCACCTCGAGAGGAAAGGTCGGCAACCAATGGCAGAAGAGTCCCTCCAAACTTGGAGGAAAATCAACTCCCAATACTTTGATAGTGTCGGGTCTACACCGATAGATCGACATCGGGTCGCGCGTATTGAGGAGCCCCGTAAGCCCGGGGATTCGTTACCCTGACAAATCTCTAAGGTCGAGTCTTCAAAAAGACGCCAGATCCCACTAGATCGGGCGTACCAAAGCGTAATGCCAGCCAAAGAGCCGAGCCACCGGGACGATTCAAGATTCTGGATTCATGATCCTACAAAAGACAATCATTTCTAGCTGATCAAATCGCTTCAATTTTTTTTACTCATTTAAATCTATGACAAATTTTTCTAGTCATGTGTGTGATCTCAGGTCTGACCGACACTCAGGAAACTCAAAAAGTTCATGCAAGTGATCGATAAAATTCAACTGATATCTTGGGAACTCAAACAGACCCATTGTAAATGTTTCCATCCGAGCTACAAAAATGACAGTAATAAGTAACGACCAATCTGTAAATATTATCTAAATAAGTAACAACGATGAACAATTGTCTGATTGGTCAATCATGCAAGAACTGGCCCACAATGCTCAAGCATTAATAAAACTCATATCTCCAACCCTGAAGCGGGTCAAACTCTGGCGATGATTCATTACCCATTAGCGACAGGATCCGACGTGAGTATCGTATGAATCACCCCAGCAGCAAGCCTCGACAGTTATCCCTGCGAAGGTTGCGACAATATCATATTAATATGTCTAGAATAAGATGTGATCGTCCAATGTGACAACCTAACTGAGAGACAAAGGCATGTGGGAGCTATAAGACTTGAGTCGGACGATAGCATATCAGAGAAGTCCTAAACTCTCAATAATCATACTCATCCATTCGGATTCAGCAAAATTTTCTAATCAATTAGCCTTTCAACCTCAAGAAATGAATCAAAGTGGATTCCCTTCGCCAATTAATTTCCTCCATTATAACAATTGCTAGGCACAGGTATTTGAAATAAAAAGAAAACTTAAATGTATGACAATCACATAAAGATAAATGCTTTCATTTTATCATAAGTCGAGTCAGGATTACAGGAAACGGCCACAAAATAAAAAACACATATAACTACAATTCGCCGTAAAAAAGGTCGAGACAGTTTTTCTTATGTCATCTAGAGAAATGCAGTCGGTCCAGAGAAGTCTGTCCAAGACATATCTCCAACCATAAATGAACAGCTCGTCGTCATGGTGTTTCGACCACTGTTGTACCTGGAGTTGACCAACCTTCAATTCATCCAGTTCTCGGCGCATTTCGAGAAATGTACTCGAGCCAGCCTCCACTTTCTCTTCCAAAGCGGCAATTTTTTTCCTTTAGCTTCATGACATCATCCTCCAAATATGTGATCAGGCCTTGCATCACAGTCATTTCAACTTTACTTCGCGTCGAAGCATCATCAGACTCCAATCTTTTGGCAATAGAATAGAAGTTCTCTTTATTTCTCGCAAGCTCCTTGTGAGTGGTGACCAATTCTGACAGCAAATCTGCCACACCCTCTGAGAGTATCGTTGTGGGCAAGAGAAGGTCCTGTCGATGATTGACAACCTTCAGCGAATTAGTATTGGGCAAGCCGATAGAGACTTGTCTCTCTACCAATGCCTCCCCCTCACGATGGCTCGACTCCACCGTGTTGGTTGTCCTCTCGTTCTTTTGATGTTGCGCACCCAAGGGACTTGAATTCGATAGAGACTCTTGTTGACCTCATTTTTGTGAGGTCTTCTTTTCTCCTCCTTAGAGCCTAGGATCTAGTTCTAGGAGTTCCTATTGACCGTCCTAGAAAACTAGAATTGAGACTCACCCTTTTAGAAAATTCTAGCCAATTCCTATTTTCCTTTGATGTCTAGCATCTTTGGCACAAGACCATCGT
>JXCR01088155.1:102857-124841 GCA_002079205.1 Phalaenopsis hybrid cultivar | reverse complement strand
TTTAGTTGTTCCAAGCTTCGATGTGATCTCATGGGCACCAATACTGCTTACTTTAGATGCTCCATGATTTCAGCTACAAAGATAGATTTTCTAGATTGTGATATGTAGCAAACTCTGTCAGAACATACAATTTACATAATTAAATGCATATGTCATTAGCTAGCAAAATTAATATAGAATTTAATACTCCAAGTCATATATGTTTTAGTTTTCAATGAAAAAGATAAAAGCAAAATACATCATAATTTATAATAAAAAACTTACAAAATCATACCTCTTAAACAAGTTTGCAAAGTTGCATTTATGCATCTAACAAAACACCGAGTTTTCTCACAAAAATAGCTCCAAGCAGCCAAAGCAAAAAAAATTTCAATGATAGTAATGTTATAGGGGTCTATGTAATTTATTAGCCTTTTGCTCCCGAGCTTATTGGTTGCATTATATTTTCTTTATAGAAACGTTTTTATAATTACACTTCTGTAAAACTCTAATTTTTTTTGAAGAAGTCAGGCAAGTGAACGCTTTTATTGATTGGATGAGCATAGCACTAGCATCTGATTAACATAAAGTTTATATTGTCTAAAGTTATATGAACTTAAAGTGATATTCTGTTACTTTTATAAAGTTAATAAGAGTGGTATATTTGATGGGATGCTGCAGATTTGAGTGCAATGCATGTAAATAGAAAAGTTTTAAGTGCTAGATATATAAATGCACAAGAATTGTGGTATGCTTGTAAATGCCCCTGGTTATTTGAATCAACTAAATATTGGTCAGTAATTATCACTCCTGATTGTTATATTAGTTGCGCTACCTACCTAGATAGGTCTTTCTTTTTATGAATGTAGTTTTTAGTATTGTGACAATTTTATCTTGAACAAAATACTGTACTCCTACATGAATTATTTGAACCAAATGACACACACCCAATATAACATTTAAATCACCATTTCCTCAATAATGAACTCCAACGCACCAAAATGAGAATTCCTCCCAGTCACCGCATTATACAGTTTGAATAACATCAAAAATTCAATATGCAAAGATGTTGTAGGGGGTGCTCAAATTATTAGTTGTTTGTCAAATCAAGTGAATATAATGCCATTGAAAAATAAACTTGCTTTCTTCTCACACCTACCTGACATAAAGAATAAAGTTTTTCATCTATACATTTTATTTCAGTAATAATGGTTGGATCATCATGACCTGTCAATATGATCATGAAATTCCTCCCATTTGACCACCCTCTAGAGAACATGGAAAGAATAGTAATGCGAGATATTTGCTACAACAAAAATTTCGTTAAGTAATCCTTTTCAGTTATACATGGAATAAAATATTGAAACTATTAATTCAAAATATTTTCTTTTCAGTTAATTCTTGGAAAGAATCATATTTTTCTGGTCTCCATATTCTAGAGATTATATAGAGACAATATATATAAATCTAATGACTTCAAAATTTATTATTTTCGCATTTTTGCATTAAGATATTATACATATATTCTAATTAAAAAACGACAGTTATTGTATCTTTGTTGTGCTCAGCAAAATCATCACAAAAGATGTTTAACAAAAAAGTTCATGTTCTCTGCATTAATTTTGCTCCTCATCCATGTACTCCCATCCGTGTCATCCAATCTCTTACAACGCACTGAAAGTTTTGTCATTGAGCCCATATCAATATATACAAATTTTGACACATATGAGGCAATCAACATCAAGAAAAGTCTGACTTGACTGATTAATCAGATTCTTGCAAGTGATTTTGTGGTGTCCTCAACAATCACAAAAATCGCATTTACGAGCTATTTTACNATAACAACCAAATATTTACATACATATCACTCAAAGATTTACATACATGTCACTCAAAGATTTACATATATTCCATTCAAAGAATTGCATAAAAATTGGTGACGAAGCTTCTTAATAGTATGGAATTGTCTGCAGCAAACAATGTTAGATGCAGTTTGTATCATGGGCACCAGTATCAATTGCTTTAGTTGTTTCAAGCTTCGATGTGATCTCATGGGCACCAATATTGCTTACTTTAGATGCTCCATGATTTCAACTACAAAGATAGATTTTCTCGAGTGTGTTCTGTAGCAAACTCTGTCAGAACATACAATTTACATAATTAAATGCATCTATCATTAGCTAGCACAATTAATATAGAATTTAATACTCCAAGTCATAGATGTTTTAGTTTTCAATGAAAAAGATAAAAGCAAAATACATCATCATTTATAATAAAAAACTTATAGAATCATACCTCTTAAACAAGCTTGCAAAGTTGCATTTATGCATCTAACAAAACACCGAGTTTTCTCACAAAAATAGCTCCAAGCAGCCAAAGCAAAAAAATTTTCAATGATAGTAATGTTATAGGGGTCTATGTAATTTATTAGCCTTCTGCTCCCGAGCCTATTGGTTGCATTATATTTTCTTTATAGAAACATTTTTATAATTACACTTCTGTAAGGCTCTAATTATTTTTGAAGAAGTTAGGCAAGTGAACTCTTTTATTGATTGGATGAGCATAACACTAGCATCTGATTAAAATAAAGTTTATACTGTCTAAAGTTATATGAAATTAAAAGTGATATTCTGTTACTTTTATAAAGTTAATAAGAGTGGTATTTTTGATGGGATGCTATAGATTTGAGTGCAATGCATGTAAATAGAAAAGTTTTAAGTGCTAGATATATAAATGCACAAGAATTGTGGTATGCTTGTAAATGCCCCTGGTTATTTGAATCAACTAAATTTTGTTCAGTAATTATCACTCCTGATTGTTATATTAGTTGCGCTACTTACCTAGATTGGTCTTTGGTCTTTCTTTTTATGAATGTAGTTTTTAGTATTGTGACAAGTTTATGTTGAACAAAATACTGTACTCGTACATGAATTATCTGAACCAAATGACACACACCCAATATAACATTTAAATCACCATTTCCTCAATAATGAACTCCAACACACCAAAATGAGAATTCCTCCCAGTCCCCGCATTATACAGTTCGAATAACATAAAAAATTCAATATGCAAAGATGTTGTAGGGGGGTGCTCAAATTATTAGTTGTTTGTTAAATCAAGTGAATAGAATGCCATTGAAAAATAAACTTGCTTTCTTCTCACACCTACCTAACATAAAGTATAAAGTTTTTCATCTATACATTTTATTTAAGTAATAATGGTTGGATCATCATGACCTGTCACTATGATCTTGAAATTCCTCTCATTTGATCACCCTCTAGAGAACATGGAAAGAATGGTAATGCGAGATATTTGCTACAACAAAAATTTCGTTAAGTAATCCTTTTCAGTTATGCATGGAATAAAATATTGAAACTATTAATTCAAAATATTTTCTTTTCAGTTAATTCATGGAAAGAATTATATTTGTCTCCATATTCTAGAGATTATATGGAGACAATATATATAAATCTAATGACTTCAAAATTTATTATTTTCACATTTTTGCTATAAAATAATATGCATATATTTTAATTAAAAAACAACAGTTATTGTATTTTTGTTGTGCTCAGCAAAATCATCGCAAAAGGTGTTTAACAAAAAAGTTCATGTTCTCCGCATTAATTTTGCTCCTCATCAATGTACTCCCATCCGTGTCATCCAATCTCTTACAACGCATTGAAAGTTTTGTCATTGAGCCCATATCAATATATATAAATTTTGACACATATGAGGCAATATCAACATCAAGAAAAGTCTGACTTGACTGATTAATCAGATACTTGCTAGTGATTTTGTGGTGTCCACAACAATCGCATTTACGAGCTATTTTACAATTGTTAATTTGACTCTCCATAAGGCTTCCTATTCTCATTTCATTAACCNTATATATATATATATAAAGCCCAAGGACAATTATATTAAAGAGAAAATGGTACAGATAGGTTGTATTAGTGGACTCAAATAGGCACCCAACACACACAAAAAGAAGAAAAGAAAATTTAAAACCCAAAAGAAGATGGTACATAAGGGATCAACTAGGTCGACCCACTTTAGTTTTCTTTCTGACTATAGTTCTCGGAAAAGAACCGACTAACAGATTGTTGAGGTGTGTATCATTGCTTGAAGTAACCAGAGTATCATTCATTAGATTTTTTAGCTCAAGTAGATCTTCATTCTTCTTCTTCCTCCTGGAAGTGTAGACTTGTTATTCTTCATCCGAAGATTGTTGCTCATTTGGATAAGGTGGTAGTACTGCAGTAGAAAGATTGCCAACATTTGTGCCCACAAAAGTGTATGTGAGGTAAGAGTTGCCGCCTTTACCGCTGATACTTCGTGGAGAGTTGCAAGGTTCTCATGATTCTTCGTCTGTGTAGGTAGTTGTCCTTCATTATTATCTTCAAGTGTAGGTTGCTTAGCAGGGCCATCCAGTTTATCATCGATCGCAGAAACAGTATTTTCAAGGGGACGGTCCACAGAAGCAATAAAATCAGACACCAATTTCTGTCGCGTGGTAGTTTTCTCTCCATGTGGAACATATATATTTTTATATCCATCCTTATTCATCTGATCTTTAGATTTCAACATAGGATGAAGCTTATGACATTTATCAAGAGTATGCCCAAACATCTTACAATGAGAACAATAAGAAGGTCTATGCTCCATGACAATTTGTTGTCAATATTCATTATGTGTTGTGCCCAACCAGACAAAGTAATATCTCGTTCTACAAGTATTTTGTCCACATAATGTCTGGTAAGGTTGAAAGTGGGTAGATCTAGTTTCGTAGGGTCCCCAAGTATGACACAAATAAAGTAAATAACCTGATGATGAAAAAAATGCAGCTTGAAACCAGGTAGACTAAACCATACCGGTACATTAGGAGGATCATGATTGAGGTCAAAATCAGGAGACCACTTAAGTAGCTTCGTTGATTTACCAACAATGTTAAGATATTTTTTAGAGAAGATCCGAGTGTAGTTTTTAGGCGCGGTTAACTGAATCATTACATGTCTCCCATCCAAGAGCCCCATTTTCCACTTTCCTGCTAATTTGAGGTCATAAAAACTTTTCCTGATAACTTCCCCTAGTGAAATTTCTCGATGAGAGGAAACTTGAATTTGTCAGTCAGGGTTGAAATTTCTTACAAAGAGAAAAAAGGTGATGTCTTACCACTCTTCCAGCTTGCATTCTTAATAAATGGGCAGTCACATGTACCATCACGATTCTCCTTATAACTTGAGGGGAAGACAATTGTCATCTCCCCTTGAGGATTACCCACAACGTGGGCAAATGAGGTTTTGTCAGGCTCAACCGAAGAAGAAGGAAGCTCCATAACAGAGCAAGGAAGCTTTGCAAGTGGTCGAGGCGAAGCTGCGTAGCAGAAGACAGGAACCGCAGACCGCAAATGATGGATGCGAAGAAGTCGCAGCTCGACAGAGTCCAAACCAAAGCCGTGCAGAAAATAAACCGCGGCGTGAAGGATGAGACAACTCCGCAGAAGCGAAGACACCAATGCAGGAAGACGACGCAGAAGCAAAAAAGAACCACGACGCGAAAGAGAATACGAGGATCGCAAACGAGCGCAAAGTCCTTCGTCGTCGTCGAGCACGAGAGGATGGATTGAAAGGCCACGAAGGAATCAAACCAAGGTTTTACCATTGGGCGAAACCCTAGTAGAGCATGTGACCGCCATTTGCATTATATATATATATATAGTATTAAAAAAAAATTAATCGACTACAAAGCTATAAAGATTTATATTTAAGTAAAAGTATTAATTAAAAAATATAATAAAAACTATTAAATGAGAATTAAATCATGTTTTAATATAAACAATAATTTTAAAATCTTGCATCAACCCTTAACATCTTATGACTACGTGGTTAGGGTTGTCAAAACGGTTCTTTTTTCGTGAACAGCTCGTGCTCGACACGCTAAGCAAATTAGTCGATCACAAACACACTTTTTGTGTTCGGAATATAAACGGGCCGAACACAAGCTAAGCCTGGGCTAGCTAAGCCTGAGCTCGCTCGTGTTCAGCTCTTTTACACCCCTAAGCTTAAGTTAGGAGGGAGGGAGGGAGGGAGGGGAAGATGGAAACAGAAGTAGAGATAGAGACATGATTGAACAATTATAAATAATGAAATATCTTATCAATCATATTCATCATTTTTTATACATAAAATGATCTCTCTATTTATATGTGAGAGATTAAAAGCTGATGATGTTATACTTTTATTCATACTTTAAAGAGATTATACATGGTATTTTTAATCTTTCATATATAAGAGTCTATCACTCACACAAGTGGACTGCCCTCTAGATTGATCGACTGAGCTTATTTGGTCTCAGGTTGGAAAGCGCTGACTGAGCTTAATTGGGCTTCAGGTCAGCAGAACTTGCTCATCTCGCTAAGCTAGTCAGAATGTCAACCTTGATATGATTAGAGTTATTGGGCAAGTATGTTCTTAATTCGTCAGATTCCTCCACTCTACATTCGCAAAATTCAAAGCACCGAGCTGCCCCCTGATTCTTTTTCTTCCTCTCCGATCTTTTGAGCCACGAGTGAAGCTTCTTCCTCCTTCGATTGTCCAGGCCCCATNACTGTCATATCCCCTTGAGGATTGCCCACAACATGGGCAAATGAGGTTTTGTCAGGCTCAACCGAAGAAGAAAGAAGCTCCATCACCGCAACAAGGAAGCCCCACAGGTGGTCGAGGCAAAGCTGCGTAACAGAAGACAGGAACCGCAGATCGCAGATGACAGATGCGAAGAAGTCGTAGCTCGACATTTTTATATAGATTGATGAGTACTATTAAAAAAAAACAATGGACTACAAAGCTATAAAGATTTATATTTAAGTATAAGTATTAATTAAAAAAATATAATAAAATCATTAAATGAGAATTAAATCACGTTTTAATATAAAGAATAATATTAAAATTTTGCCTCAACCCTTAACATCTTATGACTATGTGGTTCGGATTGTCAAAACGGTTTTTTTTTTTCGCGAGCTAATCAAATTAGCCGATCACGAACACACTTTTTTTGTTCGGAATATAAACGAGTCGAACACAAGCTAAGCCTGAGCTAGCTAAGCAAGGTAAGTTTGGGCTCGCTCTTGTTCAGCTTGTTTACACCCTTGAGCTTAAGTTAGGAGGGAGGGAGGGGAAGATGAAAACAAAAGCAGAGATAGAGACATGATTGAATAATAATAAATAATGAAATATTTTATCAATCATATTCATCATTCTTTCTACATAAAATGATCTATCTATTTATATGTGAGAGATTACAAGATGATGATGTTATACTTTTATTCATACTTTAAAGAGGTTATACATGATATTTTTAATCTTTCATATATAAGAGTCTATCACTCACACAAGTGGACTGCCCTCTGGATTGATCGACTGAGCTTATTTGGTTTCAGGTTGGAAAGCGCCGACTGAGCTTAGTCGGGCTTCAGGTCAGCAGGACTCGCTCAGATCGCTAAGCTTGTCTGAATGTCAACCTTGATATGATTAGAGTTATTGGCCAAGTATTTTCTTAATTCGTCAGCTTCCTCCACTCTCCATTCGCAAAATTCACAGCACCGAGCAGCCCCCGGATTCTTTTTCTTCCTCTCCGGTCTTTTGAGCCGCGAGTGAAGCTTCTTCCTCCTTTGGTTGTCCAGGCCCCAAGGTTCTCCTTATCCTTTCAATCATCAAAGCCGAAGAGCAAGGATCTTCTTGTTCTTCTTCTTCTTTCGATTGTCCAAGACTGCAAGGGATTTCTCCCTTTCTCGATCATCTTCCTCCAATCATCCAAATCTTTCCTTCTTCTAATCATTCATGCTGCAATAATTTATTTNGTTCTTCTTCTTCTTTCGATTGTCCAAGACTGCAAGGGATTTCTCCCTTTCTCGATCATCTTCCTCCAATCACCCGAATCGCTAGTAAGGATATTTCCTTCTTCTAATCATTCAAGCTGCAATAATTTATTTCTTACTTCCCTTTTTTTTGTTTTATTTGGTTTGCATACAAGAAGTTTCAATAGCAAAGATCTTCTTCCTCGGATCTTTTCTCGCTACAATATTTTCTTGCTGAGAATTCACTAAATCCAAATTTGCAGAATTTACTAAATCCTAGTAATTTAAATCTCATTTGTTGCCAAACAACATTTTATTTAACTTAAAATGTGATATTTGCTTTGTGTGCTTAATCTCTCAAGTTCTTCTATTTATTATGTTCTAATTCGTTGTTTTTCTATTGAGAAGTACATCTTGCATTTAGTTTCTAGATGTGAGGGTGGTTTGTTGCTACACATTTTTGCCATTGTATGAACCTGATATTTCTTTGTTTGTGGACTGAAGATTATTCTCCAGACTTTGTGGTTGGACTTGATAGAACCGGGAGGTTTGCATTTTATGGTTATCTTTAGTATATTGTTAGTAATGTTAAACATTTGGATAAGAAATTTTGACTACTTGGGTGGGAAGAGAAGTAATCAAAGTTTTAGTATTTCAAAATGAAATACTGCATCAACTGCTAGTGGCATCATATATATTTCAATCCAATGTTAGCAAATCTTACATTTATAACAATCAAATATTTATTTACATATCACTCATTATTAGCCATTTAGCTTATTAACTTTTCATAAATATACTCATCAAGTTCATATGTGCATCTTCTAGTATTATCAAAGCCTGAATAATAATACTCAATTATTTTACCACCATGCGACGTTATAAACTTCAAATTACCTACACCAACATAAATAAATATAATCATTAACATGTTAGAGAAGTTTTTGTAAATTCAATTGAAAAAATATTTTATTAAAATAGTTAATGTGAACGATATTTTGAGGCTATGAGTATTGAGTTTGTTTTGTGATCTAGTAAACCCTTAGAGTAGTGTACGACAATAATCTTATCACTGTAGCATATGGGATGTTTCAAGGCAACTCTATATGATGATGGATTTACAGGCATCTATAAAAGACGAACACCAACACACTGAAGCATGCTTTGAATGACACTAGCTCTTAAGGATGGGATTGTCAATGATAAGAACCTCTCATTGAAGTTTGACAAAAGAGATGATAATTTGATATGATAAAGTATGCATGAAAATGTGGCAGAGAAAGAGAGGAATCTTTCCCGTCAGCTTAGCTCAAGCTATGAATATGAAACAAGATAATAACGTCAATTTCTTGAGAATTTTCAGGCTACACTGAATAAGAAAAAAAAAGGAGTCAATTAAGGAAAAAAAATAGAATCATTAATCATTAACTGATAATTGACAAACAATAACTACAAATGAGATAAACAATAAAACCAAATAAAATCTATCAATAAAAATATTATCAACTTTAGAAATTAGAAGCTTTAATTGATGTATTGATTGCATTGATTTAAAAAAAGAAATACATCTCCGCATACAAAGCAAAGTCTCCACATACAAAACATACAAAATATAGAAAAGATTATGAGCATGAGATAAAAAGTATCAATTAGACGAGCCTTTGGTAGTTTTATTTCCATTCATAATCAGATCTGACAAATCTATGCTTAATCTCTAAAAACAAATAAATTTAAAAGATTTGTAAACATAGAAAAAATTACCTCGCTTAATAGACCATATCAATCATGCCAAACACACGTAAAACAATCATAAATCAGACAAGAAGCCAACATAAGCTAAACTAACTTAAGCAAACGACAATTAGTAAGGAGCCCTAATTAATATACACAACTCATCATATTAAACCACTGTATCTAGAAATCAAGATGAAATTTTGGATATAATGAATATCATAACTTCTATGATTGCTTTGAAACGATCAAAATTAAGTTTTGATTGATTTGTCATCTTGTTCACACATCTCAAAGTTAATCAGAAGATATGGAATCCAATCTTACCAAAAAAATACTGGAAATATACTGGAAATATACTTGTGCGATGTTGAGAATTCCAGAGCTTTTTTCCTTTCTTGGAGCAAATTTTCAACTAATTTAGTTAAAAAAGGGGTTGAATTCCCTTGTAACTCTGGTCATGTAGGTTTTTGGTTCCATAGTTCATACTTCTCAGCTTATTCAAAAGTAAACCTGGACGTGATGTCAGAAGATCATGCCAGCATTCGATATATCCGTTTTACTAAAATTTAGTTCATAGATTATTTCATTAAGATGAAGGTAATAATTGAATTAAAAAGATTATAGATCTTTTTTTTTTAATGCTAAACTTATTGGTCTTGCTTTATTTTGTGCACACGATATGTCTGATCGGCAGTTTGGTTGCAAGCGGTATTTAATTTAAGTAGGATTTAGGGGTTTTTTGGTTGTCTGTAAAAAAAGTGCAGAGTAAAATGAAATGATGTGAGTTATGATTGCAGTGTATATTGATGGTCTTGGTTGTTTGGTTGTCTGCTATGTAGCGCTGACGCTTTTGATAAATGCGTCGTATCCATATGTATCATAAGATACCAAGACTTAGGGTCGGAATCAATATTTCTTTTGAGGGAGATTGTTAGCATCAATTTTTGATCTCATTAGTGTAGAAAGTCCGCTCAAGCGCTTTAAAACATTGTTTTTTTACGAGGGTTGATTGCCATTGCGCAAGACATTCATTTCAGACCCTCCGACATGTGTGGAGGGTTAAACTGCTATGATCGTTCTGCTAGATTTTGGCAGTCGCTTAGGCGAAGACCGGTCGACATTTTATGTGTTGGAAGACTTCAATTAGACTAGCAAATCTCATTCGCCAAGTTGCTCATGAAAGTGGCTTAAATTGAATTGTCCGTCACCCAATTTTTCTAGATTATCTCGGATGACTAAAAGGACCGCACGAGCGAGTGTAACATTAATTTTGCCTGTAGAAGACACCTATTTTGCTATGATTTCGTGCATGAGCAATCAATAGGTGAGATTTTTTAATAATAAATATTTAAAGAAAGATAATTAAAAAATTTTTTTTATGATCACAATTATTCTGTGGGGATGAGTGTGCTCTCCAATAAATTAAAAAAAAAAATAAAAAAATGATCCTACTGACGTACACTGTAAAACTTTTTTATAACTTTTTAAAGGGTGTGGTTCCCTCGATCCCTCGTTNTGGCGTGTTATTCATGTATTATTGATGTGTTTAGGGGTATTATTAATTAAGTGTGCTTCATGTACTACTCCTATGTTAGAGGCGTGTAATTAGTTATGCTTTTGTATTATCCATGCTCCTATATAGGGCTATTATTGTGTTATGTCGGTGTGTTACTCATGTATTATTCCCTTCTTGTGACTGTTATTCTAATAATGTGTCATTATTTCTTTAATTTGCAGGATCATGAGTGCAAGGACTTTCAACTGTAGATGTTGTCCATCTGCAGTGAGAGGTGCCTTGGATGCAATTCAAGATCTTCTTTCAGAGGAGACCATTAATAATTTAAAGGAAATAAGGGTGTTCAACTTCTTTGACATGCCCCCATATCCCCAGGACAATGTCATGACTTTACATATTTTGAGATGTTGGGATAATGAGAGGGGTGTCTTCAAAATAGGTGGAAAGGAGGTTAAGTTACATGCTGACCATGCGGCTCTGTAGATAGGGATGCCGAACAGAGGAGAGACTGTTTCATGGAAAAAAGGACCCCTATCAAATGTGGATGCCAGACAAATAAAGAACCAACTGACAAACTTTTTTGCAGAAGGAGTCTCCACCCCACATTTTGAGCAGTTATACTTGAAATTCTTACTAACTAACNGATAAGGACCTCTCATTGAAGTTTGACAAAAGAGATGATAATTTGATATGATAAAGTATGCATGAAAACGTGACAGAGAAAGAGAGGAAGCTTTGCCGTCAGCTTAGCTCAAGCTATGAATATGAAACAAGATAATAGCGTCAATTTCTTGAGAATTTTCAGGCTACACTGAATAAGAAAAAAAAGAGGAGTCAATTAAGGACAAAAAAAATAGAATCATGAATGATTAACTGATAATTGACAAACAATAACTACAAATGAGATAAGCAATTAAACCAAATAAAATCTATCAATAAAAATATTATCTACTTTAGAAATTAGAAGCTTTAATTGATGTATTGATTGCATTTATTTTAAAAAAGAAATACATCTCCGCATACAAAGCAAAGTCTCCACATACAAAATATAGAAAAAGATTATGAGTATGAGATAAAAAGTATCAATTAGACGAGCCTTTGGTAGTTTTATTTCCATTCATAATCAGATCTGACAAATCTATGCTTAATCTCTAGAAACAAATAAATTTAAAAGATTTGTAAACATAGAAAAAATTACCTCACTTAATAGACCATATCAATCATGTTAAACACACGTAAAACAATCATAAATCAGACAAGAAGCCAACATAAGCTAAACTAACTTAAGCAAATGACAAATAGTAAGGAGCCCTAATTAATATATACAACTTATCATATTAAACCATTGTATCTAGAAATCAAGATGAAATTTTGGATATAATGAATATCATAACTTCTATGATTGCTTTGAAACGATCAAAATTAAGTTTTGATTGATTTGTCATCTTGTTCACACATCTCAAAGTTAATCAGAAGATATGGAATTCATTCTTAAAAAAAAATTTGTCAGTCTTTCCTAAACTTTTCCCATTATCCTCTTCAGTTAAAAATCTTGGACATGTATGGCCATTCTAAACCCCACAACATCTCATAAAGGGAGAGAATGCATGAACATGAAAATAATTAGCAAAAAAACTTGTGCTTAAGCCATCTCATGATATTAGGGGAAGACTACAAGAGAGATTAAAAAGTTGAGATTCTACTAGCAAAATGACATCAAATTATTGGAGTTGAAAATACTGGAAATATACTTGTGCGATGTTGAGAATTCCAGAGCTTTTTTTTTTCTTGGAGTAAACTTTCAACTAATTTAGTTAAAAAAAAGGTTGAATTCCCTTATTACTCTGGTCATGTAGGTTTTTGGTTCCATAGTTCATACTTCTCAGTTTATTGAAAAGTAAACCTGGACGTGATGTCAGAAGATCATGCCTGCATTCGATATATCCGTTTTATTAAAATTTAATTCATAGATTATTTCATTAAGATGAAGGCAATAATAGAATTAAAAAGATTATAGATCTTTTTTTTAATGCTAAACTTATTGGACTTGCTTTATTGGGTGCACGCAATATGTCTAAGCGGCGGTTTGGTTGCAAGCAGTATTTAATTTAAGTAGGATTTAGGGTCTGTTTGGGGCAGCTGTAGGTTATTGAATAATCTGTTGATAAGCTGATTAAAATAATCTGCTGATAAGTTAGGTGCAGTGGCTATTACAATTTTTATTTTTTTTTGAAAAGCCAGACTGTTGCCAATAAGCTACTATCGCACCTAGATAGGTGCGATGTGAAAATGCTGTTTTTTTTTTCATTTTGAAAACGCATAAACTATCAAAACACAGTTTACCCAAACAGGTCAGGTGCGTTTTCAAAACGTCACCGCACCAAATAAGCTGCCACAAACGGGCCCTTAGGGGTTTTTTGGTTCTGTAATGATGTGAATTATGATTGCAATGTATATTGAGGGTCTTGGCTGTTTGGTTGTCTGCTATGTAGCGCTGACACTTCTAAAAATGCATCGTATCCATATATATCATCAGATACCAACACTTACCGTCAGAATCAATATTTCTTTTGAGGGAGGTTGTTAGCATCAATTTTTAATCTCACAAGTGTAAAATGTCTGCTCAAGCGTTACTTTTTGCAAGGGTTGATTGTCATTGTGCAAGACATCCATTTCAGACCCTCCGGCATGTGTGGAGGGTTAAACTGTTATGATCGTTCTGCTACACTTTGGCAGTCGCTTAGGCGAAGACCGGTCGACATTTTATGTATTGGAAGACTTCAATTGGGCTAGCAAATCTCATTTGCCAAGTTGCTCACGAAAGTGACTTAAATTGAATTGTCCGGCATCAAATTTGTCAAGATTATCTCGGATGACGAAACGAACCGCGCGAGCGAGTGTAATATTAATTTTGTCGTAGTCGTGCATGAGCCATCAATACGTGAGACTTTTTAATGAAATATTTTAAAAAAAGATAATTTAAAAAATTTCTTTATGATCATAATTATCCTGTGCGGAAGAGTGTGCTCTCCAATAAATTTTTTTTAAAAAAAAATTAAAAAATGAGTCTACTGACATGCACTTTAAAACTTTTTAAAAACTTTTTAAAGGGTGTGGTGTACGCAATAATTTTTCCCTCGTCCCTCGTTCGCGTGCCCTAGCCTCGCCGAAAAAAATATTACATCAGTACTACGCATGTAGAATAACATGCGTAGCGAATGAAATAACGCCACGACACCCTGCGCGACAGAGAAAAGAAAACGGCGCAGTAACACTGGGAATATTTCCTCCCGTGTTATTCATGTGTTATTGTGTATTATTCATGTGTTATTGTGTCCTAGGTATTCCTGGTGTTATAATAACACAATAACACATCAATAACACATGAATAACACACAATAACAAATGAATAATACGGGGAAGTATTTCCCGTGTTACTGCGTCGTTTTTTTCTCTGTTGGGAATATTCCCCGTGTTATTCAAGTGTTATTGTATGTTATTCATGTGTTATTGTATTCGGGAATATTTCGCGTGTTATTCAAGTGTTATTGTGTGTTATTCATGTGTTATTGTATCCTAAACCGTGTTATTTAAGTGTTATTGTGCGTTATTCATGTGTTATTTTGTCCTGAGAATATTCTTGATATTATAATAACACAATAACACATTAATAACACATGAATAACACGCAATAACACATGAATAACACAGGAGAAATATTCCCCGCATTACTGCATTATTTCTTAAAGAGTGTGGTGTATGCAATAATTTTTCCCTCGTCCCTCGTTCGCGTGCCCCAACCTCGCCGAAAAAAATATTACATCAGTACTACGCATGTAGAGTAACATGCGTAGCGAATGAAATAACACCACGATACCCTGCGCGACAAAGAAAAGAAAACGGCGCAGTAACACGGGGAATATTTCCTCCCGTGTTATTCATGTGTTATTGTGTCCTAGGAATATTCCTGGTGTTATAATAACACAATAACACGTCAATAACACATGAATAACACACAATAACACATGAATAACACGAGAAAAAATATTCCCCGTGTTACTACGCCGTTTTTTCCTCTGTCGGGAATATTCCCCGTGTTATTCAAGTGTTATTGTGTGTTATTCATGTGTTATTGTGTCGGGAATATTTCGCGTGTTATTCAAGTGTTATTGTGTGTTATTCATGTGTTATTGTATCCTAAATATTCTTGGTGTTATAATAACACAATAACACATCAATAACACATGAATAACACACAATAACATATAAATAACACATAATAACACCGGAGAAATATTTCCTGTATTACTGCATCATTTCTTTCTCACGCGTGATTTTATTGGCTACTTATTTCNAAAATAGTTCTTTCCCACATCTTTCAATTGAAAATATATGCTACATATTTATATACACTTTAATCTATGTAGCTCAGAAATATCTCTAATAGAGAAAAGATCTTGCAATAAGATCTCTAATTAGGTTACCTAATATGAAAAATTCATTTATTAGATTTCTTATAATCAAACTATTTATAATCAAGTTTTCTAATATACATCTATTAGATTTATTATTTTTCATAACAGTCCCTCTCAAGTTGGAGCATAAATATTTATCATGACCAGCTCGTTACAGATAGGACTGTCAACTTGGCTCCTTGTTCGCGAACAGCTTGTGTTCGGCTTGTTAAGCAGCTCGCGATCCGCTCATTGAGCCAAACACGAACAAATGTTTAAGCTCGAAATATAAATGACCTGAACACGAACAAATATCTGTTCGCTCTTGTTCAGCTCAAATTGGCTTGAAAAGAACTAAAGAAATAAATGAATATAAATATATTTACATACAAACCACCCAATTATTATATCACATAAGAAATATATTTTTATTTTGGGCATTTACATAAATAAAACCCCATTTTTTCACCTGACCTGGCTCAAACCAACTCGATGCTTCGAAAAACATGTTATTTGTGGCAATGGTGTTATTTGTGCGTGCTCGCAACAATAACACCACAATAACACAACAAATTTATTTGAAAAACACCACCACAAAAACACGCCAATAACACCGCGGGTTACCTCAAATAACAGCGCGATAATACCACAATAAAACCACAAATTTACTCGGATAACACCCCGCCAAAGTATGCCAATAACGCTGCGGGAATAATACTTGAATAACATAACAATAACACCACAAAAACACCACAAATTCACTCGAATAACACCGTCGCCGAAAACATGTCAATAACACTGCGGGTTACCTCAAATAACATCGCAATAACACCACAATAACACCGCCAAAATATTTGAATAACACTCGAATAACATCGCAAATTTGTAGTGTTATTATGGTATCATTGCAGTGTTATTCGAGTATTATTGTGGCATTATTACGGTGTTTTTTGAGGTAACCTGCAATGTTATTGGCGTATTTTGGAGTTACTCGAATAAATTTGTGGTGTTAATGTAGTATCATTTGAGGTAACTCGCAGTGTTATTGGCGTATTTTGGCGGCGGTGTTATTCGAGTAAATTTGCGGTGTTATTATCCTATTATTGCGATGTTATTGCTGCCAAAAACATGCAAATAACATTGCTGCAACAAATAACAATATTTATGATCAATAATAAACAAGATTAATATTTTCATTGTGTAAAATTTTATATGAAATTTGCTCTTGAAAATTTTTTTAATTAACCAATGTTTTGTGGTTAAAATTATAATTTTTAATAAAAAAAAATTAGATAAAAATATTATTTTATTTTTATTTAAAATAATAATTATTATAATAATTTTATATTCTAACGAGTCAATTTTGAGCCAACAATTAATACAAAGATATTCTCTTTTTTGTACTATTTATGGTTGGCTGATGGTGGTGAACTAGAGTGTTATTATGAGTCCACTCATATTGAAGACTCGAAGGAATGAGAGTTTATCATGAATAAAAAGATGTAGTCATTAATGTCAAATCAAACGTGAAAACTAGCAGAATTGTCATATGGCAAAAATGTGTTGCACAACAAGCGGGTCTACAGGCTTAAAAAAAAGTCAGAAGGTAGACGAGATTTATTATGAAGGGATTTCAAATAAAGGAAGGAGTTGATTACACTGAGATTTTTTTTCTTGCAATGAAGATGATAAAAATCATAGTTGTATTTAGCTTAATAGCAGGGAAAAATTTATATCTGAAGCAGATGAATGTAAAGACGATCGTCGTACATTGCGACTTAGAAAAAGGATTGTACATGGCGCAGCCGCGGGAATATGAAATTCTAGGAAAATAAGATATGGTCTGCAAACTGAAAAAAAAAATTATGGGTTGAAGCAAAAACCAAGGCAGTGACACAGGAGATTTAACAGATTTATGTCAGATAATGGGTACACGAAGTGTCAGACAAATCATTATTAATTTATTAAATAATTTAATAATTGTTATATTATATTTTTGGTATGTGAATAATATGTTTATTGCAGGAGCAGATATGGAGAGACTAGGAATTTGAATGAGCAATCATTAAGGGAGTTTAAATTGAAGTATTTAGGTCCAGTAAAAAAAACGATTAGCATGAGAATCAACAGGGACTGAAGTAGGTACATTGAATTTGTCTCAAGCAGAATATGGAAGGTCCTACACATGTTCAATATGAATGATGCAAAATCAGTTTGCACCCCTTTAGAAAGTCACTTTAAACTATCTAAAGAATAATCACCCAAATCCGAAGCAAAGCAAACATGGATGAGAAGAACTTCATATATTTTAGCAGTTGGAAGTTTGATGTATGTGATGATATGTGCAAAGAAAGAAATTGTACGTATAGTGGGAGTGATAAGCCAATACATGATTTAGGAGGCAGTGAAGTAGATTTTCAGATACTTGAAAGGAGCAATCAACAAAACACTTTGCTTTGAAAGTACAGGGATTGATCTAGAGAGATATGTAGATTTAAATCAAGCGGGAGATATTGATGGTACAAGAAGTACAAATTATGACTTTACTTTAGGAAACACAACAGCGAATTTGATTTTCAGGTTATAGAAGATTGTTGTATTATAGATTACAGAAGTAAAGTATATTGTTATCAATAAGGCTAGCAAATAATTAATTTGGCTAGAGTTTTATGACATAATTGAGCAAGGAGTGGGGGAATAGAAAGCTTCATAGTGATAATATAAGTGATATTCATCTAGCAAAGAACATTGCATTTCATGCGGAGCACATTCAGCTAAAAATATCATTTCATTCTTTCACTCTTAGAAGATGATCAATTATCTTTTGAGAAAAAACACAGCTCAGAATCTTACAAGTGATTTGACTGAGGTTGTTACTGTTGAGAAATTGAAGTTATGTTTGGCTTCAGTTGGAGTTTAGAAATGTAGAGACTAGAGTTGAGCCACATTAAAGTACATTACTATAAAAAAAGTGCATATTTGAAAAGTGGTATTAATTGCAATCAGTCTCCAAGAGGAAAATAATTATTTTGTGGAGATTGTTTGTGGTAGCTGAAGGGTTGTTCGAGCGCCCCAACACTTGGGGTGGCACCCCGATGCTTGGCAGAAGTACCTTGGAGCCAATGGGAGCACTGCAGTGCTCATTTTAGGCTTCTAAAACAGAGCCTTCGATAATTCGGCACCCACAAGTGGTGTCCCCGTGCCCTGCTACATTTGTTTCCAATTTTGAAAGCTGAGAGCTCAAAAATCCAGTGACAAAGGTCGGTGCCCAAGCGCCTGCAATCGAATTTTTGCAGTTAAGTGTTTATATTTCGATTTTTTTGCAGGAAGCAGACGATTGCTGCGACAAGACAAAGGAGCGAGTGAGTAGGTGGTGTTGGATTTCTATTTTCATTAGTGCGATAGAGAAGGGAGACAAGTCCTGAAGTGTTCCAAGAATTAGAGAGGTTTGAGTGTGGTGTAATTTGTATAATTCTCCTCATTTCTTAATTGTGAATTGTTTTGTGTGGTGTGGCTCCATGGGTTTTTCCCGTTTTCAAGTTTTTCCACATTAAATCTGTGTTTTTTTTTCTCCTTGTTTATGTGCTTCTATTTAAAGTTTTGTTTTGTATCTCTCGAATTAGTTTCCGCATTTTAATCCCTCAAAACATACAACGCATGCATGAAAGTGCCATACTTCAAATATCCTTTGTAAGCTTCTCCTTATAAATAAATAGAGACTAAATGTTCATACTTAACGTAATATTATTAAAATTGAAAAAACACCAATCCCCAATTAGTTCTAATATTAGTCACTGGTTCATCATATATACATTCAATAATTTTAACATGTCCATGAGGAGCATGACACAATTTTTTGCCTTAAAGCGTGTCAAATTAATTCTCTGTATGTTTCAATTAAAATCAATAAAAATTATAAGAAATCTTTTACTTAATCTCTATACATTTCTAATAAATATTTGGGTATAAGAAAATACTTCTGTAGTAAATCCTCCTGGCACAAAACCAAATGTGTTTCCCATCATGAAAAAAATTTTTAAACCTAATTTTTATTAATATAACTTTATTGAAGGTCTCATAAATTGGTTACTCTATAGTCAATATAATCTTGAAAATTTAATTTGTTTTTAGATATTAACCCCAAAATATTCTCCCAATAGTTTGGCATGCTCTTAAATTTGAGAATTATATTGAAAATATTTTTTAGCAAAACAAATGTAGCATCCTAATAACTCTTCAAATCTTAATAGGTATCTCATCTATATAGCTAAGCACTTAATTGCAAGCATCTTATTCAAAACTAACTTAATTTTACTTTTTGGGATCAAAATATTATAAATCTTATTATATTGTTTGTAACTATTCAAAAATAATTTCTTCATTGAATCACAATCCAAAAGTTCTCAAGATAATATTTTTCATCTTCTTTAATGTCTTCATCTCTAGCCAATATCATATGATCATCACTTTTGGTGCATCTAACTTGATCAAAGTCACTTCCTATAATATATTTTTCGAATATATTCTATATATCTCATTTTCTCCATTTTAATACCAAGTCCTATATAAATCATCAAAATTGTACATTTTATAACTTATTATTTTGCTCACTTACAGTCTTAAAAAATTTTAGCTTTCTTACATGTATAAAATATCAAGCCTATTATATAGACAATTAAAAGTTTTAGTTTTTGTTCTGCTCAATATACTCTTTACAAGATTTCAAATATTTTTATAATAATTATTGGCTTAAGTAGGATACACAACTAAGTCCCACCTTTATCACTTAGTGAGTTTGGACATCTATTAACAACAGATATTGCGAACACCCTTCCTTCCAATCTTTACCTTTATCACTAAAATTGGGATGAGAAAGCCCTTGCTTCCCAATTAATTTTTTAATCCCTGCAGACTTTACTGATCTTGAAGTGGTCGCAGCCAGCTTAAATGCTCCAATGCCTATTTCTCTGTGACCATCCATAAAGAGGAAAAATTCAATGTGGAAAGAAAGAATGGTTACACCCCATCTATAAAATTGATTGAAAGGAATTGGTGAACCTAGTAGACCTACANTCAATGTGGAAAGAAAGAATGGTTACACCCCATCTATAAAATTGATTGAAAGGAATTGGTGAACCTAGTAGAAAAGAGACCTACGCGAAGGTGTTTTAAAAAAGATGTAACTTCGTAAAAAAAGAATGATTGATTGCAAAGTTCCTTTACTTTTTCAACATCATTCATTAGTCATCTTTCATAAATCAAACAAAGGTAACCTTTGAACATTGTTTTCAGCATCAACATCACAAAATCATTATCATCACTAGCTTCATCCCAAGTAATTACAATAAACTATTATGTTATTCAAAAGCAGAATGCACTAATTAACATTAGCCAAAGCCAAAGTTTTAACTTTAAAGTGCCGACGATGTCTGTTATGAAAAACTATATGCAACGGCAATCATTAAGAAAAATCAAGCAGAAAGCAGGCATTATAGCAATTTGTCAACACATAGCACGCGTCAAATGCATGTCATCTCATTAGGAGCATATAGATTTATAGAGATAGATCATATAATGAAAAAACATTACTAAAGAGAATTTCTACAGAATTCAAAGGTTTGATACCAAGATAGTATCTAAATTACCTTATTAACTGCACTACAATTATTTTTTCCTTACGCCCTGACGAAATCCCAATGTATTCTCTACCGAATTACTGAAGTAATTTTTGGAATTTAAATTTTTTCTTCTGTAAAATAAAAACGAAACTAATTTATAAACGCAATAGTTGGATTATATGAAATCAAATTTCTTACATGATAGATTTGTAAAAGTCTTCCATATGATAGTAGCGCCAACAACAAAAAGAGGAAGAAACAGCTGCAAATATACTAACCAGGAGAAATTGGAAGAACGGCAATTGACATCCCAACAAAGGCCAAAGCAGAAACCCCACCAACTAAGCCATCAGCTCCATCGGTTAAGCAAACGGCATTGGGCATGGCAACAAAACAAAATAGTGTCAATAGCCGATAGCACTTTCCCAGATGAACAAGCCCGTATGGTGGAGGCAGAGGAACTAAGAACTTCCTTCAGTGAGTAATGAATCAAAAACGTTCAGTAAGAAAATGCAGATGTCATGTTCAAAATAAGCATGTACATGCTCAACAAAATGATTAAACCCCAAAATAATTTCCCAACTATTTGTGTAATCTCAGAATATCACATTTCTCAGATTTAATCCCTCGACTAAACAAAAATGATCCAAAATGATCCCTCGTGTAGAACTTATGATACAAAATTAATCCCATTTCAAAATTAATGCTAATTTCATCCCTGAGGGACCAATATGGATCAATTTTGTAAAGTCCAAGGACTAAATTGAAAAGATGTGATATTCTAAGGCTTAGTTGGCCACCAGTAAATAGACAGAGTAGTATTTTGAATTT
>JXCR01088155.1:85047-97269 GCA_002079205.1 Phalaenopsis hybrid cultivar | reverse complement strand
TTGATGATAAAGGCACACCGAAGTCAGAGCAAAAAGATGTCATATCCTATAACATCAAGATCCAGGTATTTGATGAATAATAGGATCCGGTATCCTTTACCGACATAAGTCTAGCGGGAGTTGGCTCGAGCCTCCTCAGTCGGTCGGCGATCCTATGCCTGGCAGTGTAATCGTCTTGTGGACAATAAAATTTGCCAAAATCCATTTCAAAATATAAAATACATTTTTCTTCATAAAACAAAATTTGATAATCTTTTGCAAGATTTATGTGTATGTCAAAAACATAAATTTTAAAATATGTTTTTTAAATACATTGTCCACCTGACGAATACCTGTTTAGGCTGGGAAATAGCCCCCTAAGTGAGGTTCAAGACACCCTTCTAGACGAGTGGCGGGTTCTATACGTTCGGGTGACCGAGCAGCCTTCGTGGATTCCTCGAGAATAAATATATCTGAGCCCAGTCCCATACGAGTGCTTGCGGTCCCCCTCACTTGGAATTTTCTTTGGTTTTATCGAAGTTTTGGGACGGAGCACTCGTANTACATATATGTATGTAAATTTCCCATTTTCATATACATATAAAGTGCCATCTCATTCTACATATGAAAAGTGTTTGTGAATCACCAGTATGACCATACCAGACCATGCAAAAATAAACACAGAAAGACATGAACAGGCAAGGAAAAGAGAATGAGATCAAGCATATGCATAACAACAGATAGATGATGACCAANTTTTCTTATGTCATCTAGAGAAATGAAGTCGGTCCAGAGAAGTATGTCCAAGACAAATCTCCAACCATAAACAAACGACTCGTCGTCATNTTTTCTTATGTCATCTAGAGAAATGAAGTCGGTCCAGAGAAGTATGTCCAAGACAAATCTCCAACCATAAACGAACGAGGACTCATGGTGTTTCGACCACTATTGTACCTGGAGTTGACCAACCTTCAATTCATCCAGTTCTCGGCGCATTTCGAGAAATGTACCCGAGCCAGCCTTCACTTTCTCTTCCAAAGCAGCAATTTTGTCCTTTAGCTTCATGACATCATCCTCCAAATATGTGATCAGGTCTTGCATCACAGCCATTTCAACTTTACTTCGCGTCGAAGCATCAGCACTCCAATCTTTTGGCAACATAATAGAAGTCCTCTTTATTTCTAGCAAGCTCCTTGCGAGTGGTGACCAATTCTGACAGCAAATCCGCAACACCCTCTGAGAGCATCTTGTGGGCAAGAGGTCCTGTCGATGATTGACAACCTTCGGCGGATTAGGATTGGGTAAGCCGATAGAGACCTGTCTCTCTACCAATGCCTCCCCCTCACGATGGCTTGACTCCACGGTGTCGGTTGTCCTCTCGGTTTTTTGATGTTGCGCGCCCAAGGGACTTGAAACCGATAGAGACTCTTAGTGGGTGTTGTAAATGTANTCTCTACCAATGCCTCCCCCTCACGATGGCTTGACTCCACGGTGTCGGTTGTCCTCTCGGTTTTTTGATGTTTCGCGCCCAAGGGACTTGAAACCGATAGAGACTCTTAGTGGGTGTTGTAAATGTTTTTATCGCAATGAGGATTAGTTTGTCAGTAGAAGTCCTTTGAAAAATAATAGATGAATCATACTTGTAATAAAATATTTCCACACTTTCCAAGTCCTCTCCAGCAATGACCACTATTGGTTTGGGTCAAACAGCCACCACAGCCTCAGGAGGAGCAGTCAAATGGCCAGTAGCTTCAAAACAATAGGTCATNAATCATCTAAACTATTTAAAAAGTGAGGCTCGTTTGGTCTCACTTATTTTAAAAATTAAAATGTTACTTCTTAAAAAAAAAAGAGTTATATTTATATTTAAATTATTTTTAAAAGCACAAAATCATCACTCTTTTTCAAATCACGAAGGTTGGACAATAAAACGGCCGACAACTCTTAGTGAGTGTTATAAATGTTTTTATCGCAATGAGGATTAGTTTGTCAGTAGAAGTCCTTTGAAAAATAATAGATGAATCATATTTGTATATTTCCACACTTTCCAAGTCCTCTCTAGCAATGACCACAATTGGTTTGGGTCAAACAGCCACCACAGCCTCAGGAGGAGCAGTCAAATGGCCAGTAGCTTCAAAACAATAGGTCGTGTGGGCTTTCTTCTTGGCCACCTGGGTAGCAACCACTGCCACCCTCTCGGCTTTCTATGCAATAGAAACTTCCCAGTCCTCCTCGGTCATTCAACTGAAGGTGTCTAGTTGGAGCATCGAGTTAATAGTTGTTGGGTTGAGGTATTGATGAACCGAGAGTTGACAGTCGTTGATGTCCCTGACCTCTACCAACACTCTGTCTGACACATTCTTCTTTGACTTTACCAGAGCACTGCCAGACGGGACAGTCTGGATATACTGCCTGCCCCTTAGGGCAAGAGCGCAAGCATAAACGGAGTTTGNGCAACCACTGCCACCCTCTCGGCTTTCTATGCAACAGAAACTTCCCAGCCCTCCTCGGTCATTCAACTGACGGTGTCTGGTTGTAGCATCGAGTTAATAGTTGTTGGGTTGAGGTATTGATGAACCGAGAGTTGACGCTCGTTGATGTCCCTGACCTCTACCAACACTCTATTNGCAACCACTGCCACCCTCTCGGCTTTCTATGCAACAGAAACTTCCCAGCCCTCCTCGGTCATTCAACTGACGTTGTCTGGTTCTAGCATCGAGTTAATAGTTGTTGGGTTGAGGCATTGATGAACCGAGAGTTGACGCTCGTTGATGTCCATGACCTCTACCAACACTCTATCTGACACATTCTTCTTTGACTTTACCAGAGCACTGCCAGACGGGACGGTCTGGATATACCGCCCGCTCCTTAGGGCAAGAGCACAAGCATAAACGGAGCTTGCAGTCCTTCACCTTGTTTTTCAACCCCAGCAGCTGGAACTTGCCGACATAGACAAACTGAGCGAGCCGCCTGGGCCAACCCAAAATAAGNCCGCCCGCTCCTTAGGGCAAGAGCACAAGCATAAACGGAGCTTGCAGTCCTTCACCTTGTTTTTCAACCCCAACAGCTGGAACTTGCCGACATAGGCAAACTGAGCGAGCCGCCTGGGCCAACCCAAAATAAGAACAAATAGTTGGTGAGCTTGATTGATCATATGATCCTCAACCGCCGACAAAACGTGACAAAGGTCATAATGTTGTTATGGAGTTGGGTAGTATCTGAACAGGAATGACACTATAGTGATTGAAGATAACCAGCAACTCCTGACAAAAAGGCAGTCGGAGGCCGAAGCGTAACTGACCTTTGTAGAATAGTAGGTCAAAGCCATATAAGGAAGTGACTCGGTCGTTCTCCCCAAGGACCCATAGCTTGATGGAGGGATCNGCGTAACTGACCTTTGTAGAATAGTAGGTCAAAGCCATATAAGGAAGTGACTCGGTCGTTCTCCCCAAGGACTCATAGCTTGATGGAGGGATCGAAGACACGGGTTTCTAGCAGTCGATCCACATCCCATNCCAAAATAAGAACAAATAGTTGGTGAGCTCGATTGATCATATGATCCTCAACCGCCGACAAAACATGACAAAGGTCATAATGCTGCTATGGAGTTGGGTAGTATCTGAACAGGAATGACACTATAGTGAATGAAGATAACTAGTAACTCCTGACAAAAAGGCAGTCAGAGGTCGAAGCGGAACTGACCTTTGTAGAATAGTAGGTCGGAGCCATATAAGGAAGTGACTCGGTCGTTCTCCCCAAGGGCCGTAGCTTGATGGAGGGATGGAAGACACGGGTCTCTAGCAGTCGATCCACATCCCACGAAGTCATCGATGATAAGTCATTTGAGACGCACAACACGAAGGCCTTTGGAGAATACTTTAGAGTCATCGAACAAAGTGTAGAAAAAGAGTCGAGAGAAAGATGAGAAGCGAAGAAAAAAAAGACAGAGTAAAGTGTAACGTCATTGACCCCACACCCTTTATATACTTTATATATGGGGAAATGAAAGAATATGAACTATCACGCGGCTAAAAAAAGGAATTCTATAGTAATTTCAAAAAATATGTTGACAAAAGAATCACACCAACAAAAAAAAGATGAAAAAATACATTTTATTTCAAAAATAGACATTACAGATTACAAGAAGCGCTCGAAAACTAGCTCGGGAGAAAATATTTTACCAAGGAATCGGTCACCACTTCAGTCAAGACATACCCAAGTCGAAGCAGCCTCTTATATAAAATTTCTTCCCCAAACTTAAACTGATTTGTATGATCCTTCTCAGCTTGAGCCTGAAATATGAGGGATTTTTCGGACTTCTGATAGTTCCTGACAAAGATTAGTCATCTCTTACTCCATATTCTCTGCTTTGTTCATATAGGGAAGCAGCTCGCGTATCTCCTTGCCTCGCTTCCAGTTGACCAAGCAAAGGAGCTCTTGATCTCATCCAGCTGGTGATATGATGATCCACGATACATTCGGTGCCCGTTAATTGCTTCTCAGTGAATATCGAGAGAATTGTCTGGGAGATCAACCCCACCATCCTCGCTTGAGAGTTGGTCGCCCTTGCTGCCTGTTTTGTTGTCGCAGTATCTCGATTGGATTTTCGCCAACACCAGTCAAGGTGGACCCTCGCTCGGATCTCTCAAAGTCGAGTCGTCTGCACCAAGAGACAGGCTAAAAGAAAAAACTTTAAGAAAATTAAAATCTAACACGAAAGACTAAAACTCCTCGTACTAAGGCGTCGATCCAACTTAGGCGTTGTAATTGGCGCAGCACTCTCACCGTGTGGCGATAGAGCATCGGTAACTTCTTATCTGACCCATTCTATCAACGGATTTTGTGTCACATCAGAAGGTTGAGCTGAGAGATCAATGGTCAGGGAGGTCGCAAGAACGTTCCTCTGCTTAGTGTCAATGAATGAATCAGATGACCCCATTTGATCCGTTAGTGCAACTTGTTTTCTCTTCTTATGACGACTTTCTTCTTCCTATCACCTTCCGAGAGGTACAGCTACTTCGGTCTCCCAAAGGCAACACAAAGCGGATCTCTGTTGGAAATATCACCCTGAGAATTAGACACCTTCTCGATTATAATGCTCAGAAAACCAACCGATTCAAATGAGAGAGGTGTGTGGAGCAAATAAGAATATGAAGAGTCTTGTCATGCTTTATTTATAAAAATCAAAGACGAGAAAATCAAAGGTGTTCAATTATTAAATTATTGATCAGTAATAAATATGATCTATGTTTTGTATTAGATTCTCTGATTTTTATCACACCATCACTTTCAATAAGTAAAAAAATCGGGAAAATAAAATATATACATCAAAAGTGATTCAGTGCTAATTTTAGAGAGATCTAACACTCTAGAAGAGAGGAAAGAGACGAAGAAGGGCTCATCGACAAAAGATCGTGAGATCCACATGTCTGACTGAGCGAAGTTGTCAGAATCAAAGCCAGCAAGGATAGAGCCGACCAAATCACGAGGCAAATAAAAGACAATAGGAAGATACAAGAACAAGTCATTCAGACAAAAACAATGCAAAAAGATATACAAGTCAATTATTACAGGAGAGTAGATCCCAATAAGATATGATTCCTTAGCATCTTCAATTATCCCAACAACGCCCAGAGGCTCCTCATAAAGATCAGCCCACCCAACAGATCTCGGCTGGGGGTGTAAACGAGTCGAGCTCAAGCCACCCCTAACTTGAGCTTGAGCTTGATTAATTTTAAATCTAAGAGTTTAAGTCGGCTTGTTTATTATTAAAGAGTTAAGTTTAAGAAAATGTTATGATAAAATGACAAATAGAATGAGCAATTATGAGAGAAATAATAAAAAATTATTTAATATAAAATACAAAATAGTTTTTATAAAATATTTTTAATACTTTAAAAATGAAGTCTTCAAATTTAACATATTTTGAGTATATTTATATTAATATTTTTTTTTAAAACGAGATGGCCCACGAGCTAACAAGTTGAGTCAAGGCTAGCTTGATCCATTTATCGAGCCAAGCTCGAGTGCGCTCACAAGCTGGCTTAACTCATATCTCAAATCTCGGCCGACTGAACGAATCCCAGCATNGGCTCCTCATAAAGATCAGCCCACCCAACAGATCTCGGCTGGGGGTGTAAACGAGTCGAGCTCAAGCCACCCTAACTTGAGCTTTAGCTTGATTAATTTTAAATGTAAGAGTTTGAGTCGGCTTGTTTATTATTAAAGAGATAAGATAATATTAATTTAAGAAAATGTTATGATAAAATGACAAATATAATGAGCAATTATGAGAGAAATAATAAGATATCGTTTAATATAAAATACAAAATATTTTTTATAAAATATTATTAATACTTTAAAGATGAATTCTTCAAATTTAACATATTTTGAGTATATTTATATTAATATTTTTTTTTAAAATGAGATGGCCCACGAGCTAACAAGTTGGGTCAGGGCTAGCTTGATCTTGTCTTGTTAGCTCATGGAGCTCAGTTCATAAGCCATTTATCGAGCCAAGCTCGAGTGCACTCACGAGCTGGCTTAACTCATATCTCAAATCTCGGCAGATTGAGCGAATCCCAGCAAATCGAGCTGTTCCTTACTGACTCGAAGCTAATTGAGCTTAGCCACCCGTCCTAGATAGTAGTCGAAGAATTAGCTCATATAAGTAAAAACCAAAAATATCCAATACAAACCCCTTCAAAACAGTGGCAAAAACAGTAACATCATTATATTGTATCATCTTTCATGTAAATAGATTTCATTTTTTTTTTTCTTTCAACATCAAATCAAAGACGGAACTTTTATTTCTTACATAAATTAAAACCTCTAATTAAAAAAAAATAAACATCTGTATACTAAATTCTCTATTATTATCTGTCTGCCTGAATACCTTGNAAATCAGTGGCAAAAACAGTAACATCATTATATTGTATCATCTTTCATGTAAATAGATTTCATTTTTTTTTTCTTTCAACATCAAATCAAAGACGGAACTTTTATTTCTTACATAAATTAAAACCTCAAATTAAAAAAACAAATAAACATCTGTATACTAAATTCTCTATTATTATCTGTCTGCCTGAATGCCTTGAGCTTGAAAAAATACCTCTTCAATAGCCGCCGCAACAGGAAGCAAAGAACTACGCGGATCGCGTCTCCGTAAGCTAATTTCCGGACCAATGTGCTGCGAACAAGAATCAGAAACAGTTCCATCATCACGATCAAACCAAACCATTCACTGCTAATAGATAGATTAAGGCTTTTTGATTCGTTTCAGACCTTGTTAAAGGAACCAGGTCCAAGATACAGGGAATGGCGAACCGATGCTCTCCTGGAAACGTTGGGTTGAGAACTGGCTCTCAGGGATTGGATCAACCCTGGGCGAAGGTGGAGAGTTGCGGTAGTCATGAAACCAATGGTGAGTCTGTTGATTCGAAGGACGGGGGAGGTCAGGACAGACCGGATGGGTGATTGTTTGCACTCTTTCGATGCTTCGGCAGGAAGACGGAGATATCGCAGCATTTGAAGATCCTTCTAGGGCTCTACCTAATCACGAAAGGGTTAGGAAAGTCAAATACCCACTAACTCAATTTGACATCACTAATTCTATTCATATTTCTTTTTTAAGGGTTGTTTTTAAGTAGGTATTGAATCACACCCAAAGAAATATAGCTTAAGAAGGGCTAGTCGAAAGGGCTTATTGTTCGCGAAAAGCTCGTGTTCTTGGCTAGTTAAAAAGCTCGTGTTCGGCTCTTTTGCTGAGTCAGCGAGTGGAACACGACTCGTTTTGGCTCCAAATGCTACTCATCAATTAGATATATATATATATAAAGCCCAAGGGCAATTATATTAAAGAAAAAATGGTACATATGGGTTGTATGAGTGGACCAAAATAAGCATCCAACACACACAAAAAGGAAAAAAAAAATTTAAAACCCAAAAGAAGATGGTACATAAAAGATCAACTAGGTCGACCCGCTTTAGTTCTGTCACGGACTCTAGTTTTCGAAAAGGAACCGACTAACATATTGTTGAGGTGTTTACCATTACTTGAAGTAACAAAAGTATCATCCATTAGATTTCTTAGCTCAAGTAGATCTTTGTTCTTCTTCTTCCTCCACGAAGTGTAGACATGTTATTCTTCATCTGAAGAATGTTGCTCATTTGGATGAAGTGGTAGTACTGCAGTAGAAAGATTGTCAACAGTTGTGTCCACAAGTGTATGTGAGGTAAGAGTTGTCGCCTTTACCGCTGATACTTCCTGGAGAGCTGCAAGGTTCTCCTGATTCTCAGTCTGTGAAGGTAGAGGTCCTTCATTATTATCTTCAAGTGTAGGTTGCTCAGCAGGGCCATCTAGCTTATCATTGATCGCATAAACAGTATTTTCAAGGGGAGAGTCCACGGGAGCAATAGAACCAGGCACCAATTTTTGTCATGTGGTAGTTTTCTCTACATGTTGAACATATATATTCTTAGATCCATCCTTATTCACCTCATCTTTAGATTTCAAATTAGGATCAAGCTTATGACATTTATTAAGAGTATGCCCAAACATCTTACAATGAGAACAATAAGAAGGTCTATGCTCCATGATTATTTGTTGTCAGTATCCATAATGCGTTGTGCCCAACCAGACTTCAGTAACATCAGAAAAAGTAATATCTCGTTCTACAAGTATTTTGGCCACAGAATGTCTGGTAAGGTTGAAAGTGGGTAGATCTAGTTTTATAGGGTCCCCAAGTATGACACAAATAAAGTAAAGAACTCGATGATAAAAAAAGTGCAGCTTGAGACCAGGTAAACTAAACCATACCGATACAGTAGGAGGTTCATGATTGTGGTCAAAATCAAGAGACCACTTAAGTAGCTTCGTTGATTTACCAGCAATGTTAAGATATTTTTTGGAGAAGATATGAGTGCAGTCTTTCGGGCACGGTTAACTGAATCATTACATGCTCCTCATCCAAGAGCCTCGCTTTCCACTTTCCTACTAATTTAAGGTCATAAAAATATTTCTTGATAACTTCCCCCAGCGAAATATCTCGACGAGAGAAAACTTGAATTTGTCAGTTATGGTTGAAATTTCTTACAAAGAGAAAAAAAGGTGATGTCTTACCACTCTTCCAGCTTGCATTCTTAATAAAGGGGCAGACACATGTACCATAACGATTCTTCTTATAACTTGAGGGGAAGACAACTGTCATATCCCCTTGAGGATT
This sequence comes from Phalaenopsis hybrid cultivar, assembly GCA_002079205.1. NCBI lineage: Eukaryota > Viridiplantae > Streptophyta > Magnoliopsida > Asparagales > Orchidaceae > Phalaenopsis > Phalaenopsis hybrid cultivar. The sequence continues at coordinate 88,066 of JXCR01088155.1, read as the reverse complement.
GCCCACAACATGGGCAAATGAGGTTTTGTCAGGCTCAACCGAAGAAGAAGGAAGCTCCATCACCGCAGCAAGGAAGCCCCACAGGTGGTCGAGGCAAAGCTGCGTAACAGAAGACAGAAACCGCAGACCGCAGATGACAGATGCGAAGAAGTCGTAGCTCGACATTTTTATATAGATTGATGAGTACTATTAAAAAAAACAATGGACTACAAAGCTATAAAGATTTATATTTAAGTATAAGTATTAATTAAAAAAATATAATAAAATCATTAAATGAGAATTAAATCATGTTTTAATATACAGAATAATATTAAAATTTTGCCTCAACCCTTAACATTTTATGACTATGTGGTTCGGATTGTCAAAACGGTTTTTTTTCGCGAGCTAAGCAAATTAGCCGATCACGAACACATTTTTTTTGTTCGGAATATAAACGAGCCGAACACAAGCTAAGCCTGGGCTAGCTAAGCAAGCTAAGTTTGGGCTCGCTCTTGTTCAGCTCGTTTACACCCTTGAGCTTAAGTTAGGAGGGAGGGAGGGGAAGATGGAAACAAAAGCAGAGATAGAAACATGATTGAATAATAATAAATAATGAAATATTTTATCAATCATATTCATCATTTTTTATACATAAAATGATCTATCTATTTATATACGAGAGATTATAAGCTGATCATATTATACTTTTATTCATACTTTAAATAGGTTATGCATGGTATTTTTAATCTTTCATATATAAGAGTCTATCACTCACACAAGTGGACTGCCCTCTGGATTGATCGACTGAGCTTATTTGGTTTCAGGTTGGAAAGCACCGACCGAGCTTAGTTGGGCTTCAGGTCAGCAGGACTCGCTCAGCTCGCTAAGCTAGTCTGAATGTCAACCTTGATATGATTAGGGTTATTGGCCAAGTATTTTCTTAATTCGCCAGCTTCCTCCACTCTCCATTCGCAAAATTCAAAGCACCGAGCAGCCACCGGATTCTTTTTCTTCCTCTCCGGTCTTTTGAGCCGCGAGTGAAGCTTCTTCCTCCTTCTGTTGTCCAAGCCCCAAGGTTCTCCTTATCCTTTCAATCATCAAAGCCGAAGAGCAAGGATCTTCTTGTTCTTCTTCTTTCGATTGTCCAAGACTGCAAGGGATTTCTCCCTTTCTCGATCATCTTCCTCCAATCATCCGAATCGCTAGTAAGGATCTTTCCTTCTTCTAATCATTCAAGCTGCAATAATTTATTTCTTACTTCCCTTTTTTTGTTTTATTTGGTTTGCATACAAGAAGTTTCAATAGCAAAGATCTTCTTCCTCGGATCTTTTCTCGCTGCAATATTTTCTTGCTGAGAATTCACTAAATCCGGATTTGCAGAATTTACTAAATCCTAGCAATTTAAATCTCCTTTGTTGCCAAACAGCATTTTATTTAACTTAAAATGTGATATTTGCTTTGTGTGCTTAATCTCTCGAGTTCTTCTATTTGTTATGTTCTAATTCGTTGTTTTTCTATTGAGAAGTACACCTTGCATTTAGTTTCTGGATGTAGNACTCATACATGTTGTTGGTAATATATTGATTTTTACTTTCAGGAAAAAATTGACAAATGCACCATTTTTAAGGACGACTGATTAGATATGCATGAAGTTGTGGGCTAATTTTGAATATCTCATCAACATTCACATCCAAATTCAATATGGTGTATGTATATTAAGCTATCTAGTTATTATGTTGATTAATTTTATTATTTTGAAAATTGATGGTAGTTTTTTGTATGCTTTTTCATAAATGACACGTGTAAATATTATGCATCAGTTTTGTTGACATCCTAAAACTCGCAAAACTTCAACTTTTTTACTTTAAAACTATGTCCGCTGTCATACACTTAAGATCCACTCTCCATGGTAGCCACTATAAGAACAAATAACAATTACTCTTTTTTTATCACTCGACTTAAAAATCATACAAAAAATCTCAGCAAGAGCCATTGTCCAAATAAATTATCCAAACTTGTCGAATCTTTAATTGAGAGCCAACCTTTAAAGACATTATTAGCCATTTAGCTTATTAACTTTTCATAAATATACTCATCAAGTTCATATGTGCATCTTCTAGTATTATCAAAGCCTGAATAATAATACTCAATTATTTTACTACCATGCGATGTTATAAACTTCAAATTACCTACACCAACATAAATAAATATAATCATTAACACGAAGTTTTGTACAATCAATTGAAAAAATATTTAATTAAAATAGTTAATGTGAATGAAATTTTGAGGCTATGAGTATTGAGTTTGTTTTGTGATCTAGTAAACCCTTAAGAGTAGTGTACGACAATAATCTTATCACTGTAGCTTATGGGATGTTTCAAGGCAACTCTATATGGTGATGGATTTACAGGCATCTATAAAAGACGAACACCAACACACTGAAGCATGCTTTGAATGACACTAGCTCTTAAGGATGGGATTGTCAATGATAAGGACCTCTCATTGAAGTTTGACAAAAGAGATGATAATTTGATATGATAAAGTATGCATGAAAACGTGGCGGAGAAAGAGAGGAAGCTTTGCCGTCAGCTTAGCTCAAGCTATGAATATGAAACAAGATAATAACGTCAATTTCTTGAGAATTTTCAGGCTACACTGAATAAGAAAAAAAAGAGGAGTCAATTAAGGACAAAAAAAATAGAATCATGAATGATTAACTGATAATTGACAAACAATAACTACAAATGAGATAAGCAATTAAACCAAATAAAATCTATCAATAAAAATATTATCTACTTTAGAAATTAGAAGCTTTAATTGATGTATTGATTGCATTTATTTTAAAAAAGAAATACATCTCCGCATACAAAGCAAAGTCTCCACATACAAAATATAGAAAAAGATTATGAGTATGAGATAAAAAGTATCAATTAGACGAGCCTTTGGTAGTTTTATTTCCATTCATAATCAGATCTGACAAATCTATGCTTAATCTCTAGAAACAAATAAATTTAAAAGATTTGTAAACATAGAAAAAATT
>JXCR01088155.1:40687-84332 GCA_002079205.1 Phalaenopsis hybrid cultivar | reverse complement strand
TTCATTAACCTTCATTTAAGCATCATTGTATTTGGTGCAATTATATGAAAACTATCATTGGTTGCAATCCACTGGCTAGGTCATTCTTTATTTATAGTTACATTGATAATGTCGTAAATAACACCCATTTCATGTTGATTGATTAAAAATGAAGAAAAAAGATCGACTAACTCATTACAGACAAAAAAATACTTAAACATATATAAATGCTATCTACATAGGTATGTCATAATGTTGACTCTTTAATGTTAGTCAAAGTGACAACATGAATGCACATGAGGCCGATCATTTGCTAATACCTACAACTACACTCTTTATGCTGCATGTCAATTTCATACCTTACTTGATGTCCCTCGAGCTCAGCCTTGTATAATGTTGAATCTTATCTCTCTTGTATTTAACTCTCTTGTGTATTCCTCAATTGCATGCACTGATTCACCTCTTCACATGTTTGAGTTTAGCTTTCTTTCAACTATTTCTTTCATTAACATGCCTCAAATCATATCCACTAAATTAACAACAACTTTGTCTCAAGCTTCTCCAATCAATGAGTTGAATGATTCATACATGTTGTTGGTAATATATTGATTTTTACTTTCAGGAAAAAATTGACAAATGCACCATTTTTAAGGACGACTGATCAGATATGCATGAAGTTGTGGGCTAATTTTGAATATCTCATCAACGTTCACATCCAAATTCAATATGGTGTATGTATTTTAAGTTATCTAGTTATTATGTTGATTAATTTTATTATTTTGAAAAATGATGGTAGTTTTTTGTATGCTTTTTCATAAATGACACGTGTAAATATTATGCATCAGTTTTGTTGACATCCTAAAACTCGCAAAACTTCAACTTATTTACTTTAAAACTATGTCCGCTGTCATAGACTTAAGATCCACTCTCCATGGGTAGCCACTATAAAAACAAATAACAATTACTCTTTTTTTATCACTCGACTTAAAAATTTATACAAAAAATCTCAGCAAGAGCCATTGTCCAAATAAATTATCCAAACTTGTCGAATCCTTAATTGAGAGCCAACCTTTAAAGACATTATTAGCCATTTAGCTTATTAACTTTTCATAAGTATACTCATCAAGTTCATATGTGCATCTTCTAGTATTATCAAAGCCTGAATAATAATACTCAATTATTTTACTACCATGCGATGTTATAAACTTCAAATTACCTACACCAACATAAATAAATATAATCATTAACACGATAGAGAAGTTTTGTACAATCAATTGAAAAAATATTTTNGGGGGGGGGGGGGTGAGTGCGAGTCAAGCTAAGGAGTCAAAGCGGCTTGACATAGAAGAGTGATTCATTATTTATAGAGAATGAGTGTAATTTATTATAATAGTTGCCGACGATTTATAATCCTAAAAATGGTTCTAATAGGAAATAGGTAAAACAAAAATTTACATACATGTCACACAATTTTCATGTATTTTTATATCAAACACCTACACTTTGATATTTTCNGATAAGGACCTCTCATTGAAGTTTGACAAAAGAGATGATAATTTGATATGATAAAGTATGCATGAAAACGTGGCGGAGAAAGAGAGGAAGCTTTGCCGTCAGCTTAGCTCAAGCTATGAATATGAAACAAGATAATAACGTCAATTTCTTGAGAATTTTCAGGCTACACTGAATAAGAAAAAAAAAAAAAGGAGTCAATTAAGACAAAAAAAATAGAATCATGAATGATTAACTGATAATTGACAAACAATAGCTACAAATGAGATAAGCAATTAAACCAAATAAAATCTATCAATAAAAATATTATCTACTTTAGAAATTAGAAGCTTTAATTGATGTATGGATTGCATTTATTTAAAAAAAAAAATACATCTCCGCATACAAAGCAAAGTCTCCACATACAAAATATAGAAACGATTATGAGTATGAGATAAAAAGTATCAATTAGATGAGCCTTTGGTAGTTTTATTTCCATTCATAATCAGATCTGACAAATCTATGCTTAATCTCTAGAAACAAATAAATTTAAAAGATTTGTAAACATAGAAAAAATTTACCTCACTTAATAGACCATATCAATCATGCCAAACACACGTAAAACAATCATAAATCAGACAAGAAGCCAACATAAGCTAAACTAACTTAAGCAAATGACAAATAGTAAGGAGCCCTAATTAATATATACAACTTATCATATTAAACCATTGTATCTAGAAATCAAGATGAAATTTTGGATATAATGAATATCATAACTTCTATGATTGCTTTGAAACGATCAAAATTAAGTTTTGATTGATTTGTCATCTTGTTCACACATCTCAAAGTTAATCAGAAGATATGGAATTCATTCTTAAAAAAAAATTTGTCAGTCTTTCCTAAACTTTTCCCATTATCCTCTTCAGTTAAAAATCTTGGACATGTATGGCCATTCTAAACCCCACAACATCTCATAAAGGGAGAGAATGCATGAACATGAAAATAATTAGCAAAAAAACTTGTGCTTAAGCCATCTCATGATATTAGGGGAAGACTACAAGAGAGATAAAAAAGTTGAGATTCTACTAGCAAAATGACATCAAATTATTGGAGTTAAAAATACTGGAAATATACTTGTGCGATGTTGAGAATTCCAGAGCTTTTTTTTTTCTTGGAGTAAATTTTCAACTAATTTAGTTAAAAAAAAGGTTGAATTCCCTTATAACTCTGGTCATGTAGGTTTTTGGTTCCATAGTTCATACTTCTCAGTTTATTCNTTGATTTGTCATCTTGTTCACACATCTCAAAGTTAATCAGAAGATATGGAATTCATTCTTAAAAAAAAATTTATCAGTCTTTCCTAGACTTTCCCATTATCCTCTTCAGTTAAAAAATCTTGAACATGTATGGCCATTCTAAACCACACAACATCTCATAAAGGGAGAGAATGCATGAACATGAAAATAATTAGCAAAAAAACTTGTGCTTAAGCCATCTCATGATATTAGGGGAAGACTACAAGAGAGATTAAAAAGTTGAGATTCTACTAGCAAAATGACATCAAATTATTGGAGTTGAAAAATACTGGAAATATACTTGTGCGATGTTGAGAATTCCAGAGCTTTTTTTTTTCTTGGAGTAAACTTTCAACTAATTTAGTTAAAAAAAAGGTTGAATTCCCTTATTACTCTGGTCATGTAGGTTTTTGGTTCCATAGTTCATACTTCTCAGTTTATTGAAAAGTAAACCTGGACGTGATGTCAGAAGATCATGCCTGCATTCGATATATCCGTTTTATTAAAATTTAATTCATAGATTATTTCATTAAGATGAAGGCAATAATAGAATTAAAAAGATTATAGATCTTTTTTTTAATGCTGAACTTATTGGACTTGCTTTTTTGGGTGCACACAATATGTCTAAGCGGCAGTTTGGTTGCAAGCAGTATTTAATTTAAGTAGGATTTAGGGGTTTATTGGTTGTCTGTAAAAAAAGTGCAGAGTAAAATGAAATGATGTGAATTATGATTGCAGTGTATTTTGAGGGTCTTGGTTGTTTAGTTGTCTACTATGTAGCGCTAACACTTCTAAAAATACGTCGTATCCATATGTATCATCAGATACCAACACTTGGGGTCGGAATCAATATTTCTTTTGAGGGGGATTGTTAGCATTAATTTTTAATCTCACAAATGTAGAAAGTCCGCTCAAGCGCTACAAAACATTGCTTTTTTGCAAGGGTTGATTGCCATTGTGCAAGATATCCATTTCAGACCCTCTGGTATGTGTGGAGGGTTAAATTACAATGATCATTCTGTTAAACTTTGATTGTCGCTTAGACGAAGACCGGTTGACATTTCATGGGTTGGAAGACTTCAATTGGGCTACCAAATCTCACTTCGCCAAGTTGCTCACGAAAGTGGCTTAAATTGAATTGTCTGTCACCAAATTTGTCTAGATTATCTCGGATGACTAAACTGATCGCACGAGCGAGTGTAACATTAATTTTGCCTGTAGAAGACACCTATTTTGCCATGATTTCATGCATGAGCCATCAATACATGAGACTTTTTAATGGTAAATATTTTAAAAAAGATAATTTAAAAAATTCCTTTATGATCACAATTATTTTGTGCGGAAGAGTGTGCTGTCCAATAATTTTTTTTTAAAAAAGAAAAATTTAAAAATGGGCCTACTGAGATACACATTGAAAAACTTTTTTATAACTTTTTGAAGGGTGTGGTGTACGCAATAATTTTCCCTCGATCCCTCGTTCGTGTTATTCCATCAGTACTACGCACCTTAAGGTAGGTGCGTATCCAATAAGATGTCGCCAGCTGTAAACTCCGGCCCCACCTTTTAAACGAAATAAAATTAAAATAAATATTTATTTTAATTGTTTTCCGACTCGACCCGATAATTAACCCGAAACCGCCTTGCTTTTTACTTTCCCGGAACCACATTTTAATTTTCTACACACTATTACAAGAGTTTAGGGCTTACTCTTCCTCGGCAAAAACCTCCGGCGCAACGCATCCTTCGGCGAAACCCTCCGGCAAAGCGCATCCTCCGGCGGAAGCGAAGGTCATGACGTCCACTCGTTCGTTAAAATCACGGTATGCACATAAACCAGAGTCGGGAAATACGAGTAACACATCAGTAACACAACAATAGCACAACAATACCACATCAATAACATCACACATTAGTAATATAACAGTACTATATAAAAAATGCAACAATAACACGGCATTACTACATGAATAACACATCATGAATTTGAATCATTAGCACAGAAAAAACCCTACTCTATAACTGCAGAAAACCAAATTCGTTGGACTCACAGATATCTCGATGACATAGTTTAGATGTGTTATTATTGTATTATTTGTGTTTTATTCATTNGAAGCCAACTTTTGATGTTTATCTGCCCAACAAGAGGTTCAAAAAATCTTCTCCCGGGGTTCCCGTCTTTCTACTGTGTGTTCTCAAGTATGACAATGGGAAATTTACATACCACTCAATTCCTGCGCATTTACATATCTAACACCGAAAATCCAATATTTACCTGTATGCCACCTTATCTATGTATGAAAAGATGTATTTCACTCTTTAAAAAGTAAAAAAAAATGGTATTTTTGATATGATATGAAAGATTTGGGTAGCATAAACGTAAAAAATTAAAGTAGGTGTTATATTTGTAAATGCATCAGAATTGGGTGGTATGTATGCAAATGATCCTCTTTTAAAATGGATTCAATCTTGTTGTTTTTTAATGAATGCAAAACTCATCACATAAACTTCGAAATCTACTTTTTTTTCTTATCTTTTCGGATTGACGTGTGAACCGCAGGGTGAATCCACCTTCGAGGAAGGAGGTTGAAAGTTTTGAAAGAAGCAGTGGTGGAATTCCCATAAAGTTCTGTATCGTCGATCATGGACAGGTTAGTTTCTTTTCATTTGAGAAGGTGAAACTTCCTGTTTTACCATGAACAAATTGAAAATTACTTGTTTATTTAAATGTGACCGTTTCAAAATCCACTTTTAGATAATTATAGTTACTGCTGTTTCTGTAGATTTGTGTTTGTGAAATTTACAAAAGTAGCTCACAATTCTCATGCATTTGCATATCTCACACCTAAACTTTCATGTTTACATGCATAGCACTTAGGTGCTTTAAATCTATATTTGAGAAGATGTATTTCACTTTTAAAAAGTGTTATTTTTGATGTGATGTTAAAGAATTGAGTGTTATTTGTGTAAATATGAAAGTTTAGGTGTGAGATATGTAAATACATTATAATTGTGTTCTGGGTATGGAGAATAAGTACTGGAGAATTGCATTAGTTCACACAATCCCAGCCTTGATAATATGTAGTTCTTATATTTCAGAGTTTTGAGTTTTAGTTGCTTTGGTTCTGTAATTAAGCTTCTAATCATTTTTGTTAAGCTGTTATGGCTAATGTTAATGGGAGAAGTTTAGACTTTATTTGCTACATATTTATAGCCAATGTTGTTGAAATTATTTTGATGATTCTAGCACTTATATACGAACTAAAATGATAGTGATACTAACAATACATTTAAATTTAAGTCTAAAGTTATCCAAGGAGGATGATTAAACATAATAAAAAGCAAACTAAAAATATGAAAATTCAGCTAAAATTGTGTTAAAATGGCCCTTAAGAGTAGGTTTGTTTTAGCTTTTTTTATAAATGATTGATTTCATTTTAATTTGCCTACAAGTAATTGAACTTTTTCTGGGTAATTTGGCTTGATTAGTGGGTTATATTGCACTAACTTGGAGTAAAAAAATTCTCCTATTGTGTGTCCATGTGATTATCTAGGAGTTCAAGGGCTAGCTTTTTGCTCTTTGTTCTTTGTCATCTTGCTATATCATTTGAAGTGACTTTGTTTTTCTCTGTCTATGGCGGTGTTTGCCGCAATCTGGTTTTACGTTAAATAGGATTTATCAAATCCAGTAAATTCGGATTTGTCAAACCCCCTACGATGGAGATGGTGCCCTGCAACCAGATTTCAATAAATTTAGATTTACATCGTGAATGAGATGGAACTTGAGAAATTTTGATTTAACAGAGCGATTGATTTATTTTTCATTTTTTTTTTTTTCGTTTAGGCTCGATTTACCTCAAACTCATACATAAATCTTATTAAAATTATGCTATCAAACACCCTCTAAAAGTTTATGCTCGGTAATCACCTCTGATGACCCCAGTTGCTGCCATTGTGTTCGACAGTCGCCACCGCAAGGTCTTCGGATGCCACCATCATGGTCATTTGCACAGTCACGAACCAACACAAACCCCCATTGGCCTACAATCACCAATGACAAGCACTCAATGGTATTACACTGCATTTGTAGTGTGCTCACCTAAACTTCAAGTTTTACATACATACCAAAATGGGTATTTCACTTTTTAACAGTTAAAATGTTGGTGGTTATGTGATATGAAGGGTTTGGGTGGTATAAATGTAAAAAATAAACTGTGTTAGATATGTAATTACATAGGAATTGAGAGATATGTATGTAAATGACCCCTTAAGAAAATGAGGCGAAAATAGAGTTTCCATATCTTATTCCTTGGAAAGATCACTTATTTACTTGAATCTCAGTGAACTAACTGGAAATTGAAATATATTTTATATTGCTCTTTTCATTTAAATTTTTAATATTTTAAATTGAAATTTTAGATTGGATTTTGAAATCAGTGTAAATTATGTTGAAATTATGTGTATTTTATTATCTATAAATTCATTTAAAGTTCAATTTGTGTATAAATTATGCATGGTATGAAATGTTTTCATGACTGCATTATGTCATCTATTCATGGTTTCCATACTATTTCAATATAAGAAGATTTACATACAAACCATTTAATTTCTATTTATTTACATATCTAACACCAAAATTTCAATTTTTACTTATATACCCCCTTTCCTATGCATGAAAAGTTGTATTTCACTCTTTAAAAGTTAGAATGGGTGATATGTAAGCCAATGGATGCATTTTTAATAAATTTAAATTTATGTTTTGTGTTTAATGTTAAATGCAAACAAATTTTGCATTTAGCCTTTTTTGAATTGTATTAATTTATTAAAAATAAATGCTAAAAACATAATTTAATAAAATATATAATAATTTTTTATAATGTTAAACTCAAAAAAGATTTTAATATTAAATGTTAATATTTTTCTTAAATAAGTTTAGAAAATTTGAAATAAAATGTTAAAAATGAAAATAAACTATCAAAAATTTAATTAAAATATGAGAAATTAAGTTGTTAATATATTTAATTAATTATAATAAGTAAATTTTGTGTTTATAAAATATAATTATAAAATGATATAAATTAAAGTTGAGTTTATAAATTTGTAAGGCATCAACTTCCTATATTTGATGATCAGTTGATGCAACAATTAGAGTCTCTTGTTGAATGTAGAGTGGGTGTTTGTTGTAATTAAGTCCCAAATGAAAATGCTCGAGTGGATGGAGAGAAACATTAACTACGAAAGCGACCAACCCGAGCGACTTCAAGATACTCTTTTTTTTCAAATTTTATTGTATTATCAACTATTTTTCAATAAATTTTAAATTTAATTTAGAAAATTTGTTGTCCGAAATTTGTTACTTTCACTGCTAAAGTTTGGTCAAAATTAAGTTATTTTTCATTTTTAAAATAATTTAAATGCAATCCCGTAAATTTAATTTTTATTTTGTTTTTAATAATTAATTAATTAAACTGTTTAAATCTTTATTTAATTTATAACATTTTATAATTATAGTTAATAAACTCAATTTATTTATTATAATTAAATAAATATATTAATGTTTTAGTTTCTCATATTTTATTTTAATTTTTGATATTTTATTTTAATTCTAACATTTTATTTCAAAATTTCTAAAAAATTTCTTTTAAAAAAATATTAACATGTAATATAAATATTTTTGAAGTATAAGATTATAAAGTATTATTATGTATTTGATCAAATTCTATTTTTCATATTTATTTTTAATAAGCTAAAATTATTCAAAAAAGATTAGAACTCAAAATTTGTTTAACATTAAACACAAGGAAGTTTTGCTTTCTATTAAACACGCATTGATGCCTTGCGAATTTGCTCCCTTCTCTTAATTACTCTTTAGCCGGCCCCTTTTAACTAATTACAGTTAGTTAAGCAGTTAATTAAGTGCCCCACTTGAGAATTTAGCCTTGAAATTATCCATTTCTTTCATGTTGAAATAAAGAGCACATTATGAAAAAACAATAATAGAAAAGTGGCACATTCTGCCTAATTTTTTTCCAAGATGCTTCCATAGAAAGGGTGGCCCACACTGATTTTAGTTGATTAGTGTTGAATTTTTCAAAATTCCATTGCATTTACATTGTGCTACGTGATATTAAATATTTGAGGGGGTATGTGTGTAAAAATGAAGTTTAGGAGTGTGCTATGTGAGTGAAAGCCCCTTACTTTCATAATGGACTCTCAGTATGCTTCAACATAGAATCTGTCAATCTTTAAAATGCTTCAACATAGAAATTGATAACACTGAGTTTGACGCGTAGGTATACAACGTCATGGTTCATTTTCGACGTGTGTTCGACAATACCTTTGCATCTCCTCGTCTAGAAACATGGTGGCGAACATGGCTTCAAGTTACTCAATATGCTTCAGCTTTCGTAGCTTCATCGAGTCAGCTCGCTCTTTGCAAGATTTTTTCGTCTCTCTCTTTGGCTCTCTAACTCACATCTGAGTACAATAAAGTATATGGCGATGAAGTGAGTTTGGTCAGCAGATTTCCTTCTGTGTATTCCCCTCTCATACACAATTCTTATGTATTCATATATCTAACACCCAAAGCTTGATATTTACAGTATTTATAACACCATGGTGTCATAAATCTATGCATGAAAAAGTGTATTCCACGTTTAAAAATACATTCTGCAGGATGTTTCAACTACTTCATTGCTGATCGATATCCTGATGCGAGACCAACTTGGATCGGTGCAGTAATGCCAAACTTTGGAGCAGGAAGTTTGTGGATTAGATACGTGGCGGCAATGTATTGGATGATAACGACTATGACGACGAATGGATATGGTGATTTGCAAGCTGAGAATCCAAGAGAAATGCTGTTTGATATTTTCTACATGTTGTTTAATTTGGGAATGAAAGCATACCTCATTGGAAACATGATGAATCTCGTCGTTCATGGGATGAGCCGCACGAGAAACTTTGTATGTTCCCTTCTGCTTCTTACTCGGTTCGCCTTTTTGATCATTGTGGGGAGATTTGATCTTATGATTGCAGAACTAGAAACAAATAACAATGGTTTTTGCAATATTAAGGAATAAGGAAGAAGACAAGTATTTGAGGAAAAACTCAAATGCTAAATAGTCGGGATAATGGTAAAGATAACAAGTACGAGAAGTAAAAACAAGTTAAGAAAAAGGGAAATTTATATATTTAGCACACAATTCTTCTGTATTTACATGTCTCACACCTACACTTTCATGGTTACATGCATAGTACCATGGTGTTTTAGATCTATGCATCAACAGGTATATTTCACTTTTAAAAAGTGGTAAGAATGCTAAATTTTATGTGCTATTAAAGATTTGAGTGTTATGTGTGTAAATATGAAAGTTTACGTGTGAGATGTGTAAATAGATAAGAATCGTCTGCTATGTATGTAAATGCATAAAAGCAGAGATAAAAACCCTAGATTCTATATTACTTCGAATGTTTAGTAAGTTATACTGCATGCTGAGATTTAACCATGACTGGCATTTGACTCTTGAATCAAAGTCAACAGACTCTCTCTTGGAAAAGTCAAGGAAGCATTTATATTCTACCATGTGCATTAATATGTTTATGATTAAAATTAAGGGGAATTTAAATGCATACAAAGTCAACAGACACTCTCTCTTGGAAAAGTCAAGGAAGCATTTATATTCTACCATGTGCATTAATATGTTTATGATTAAAATTAAGGGGAATTTAAATGCATACCACACAATTCTTATGTATTTACATATCCAACAACTAAACATTCATATTTACATGGATAACACTCAAATCTGCGCATAAAAAAATCACCACACCATTCTTTAAAAACGAAGTACACATCTTGATGCATGGCTTTATGGCACAAAGGTGTTATAAGTGTAAATATCAAACTTGGGCGTTAGATATATAAATATTTAAGAATTGTATGGTTTGTGTGAAAAATTCCCTGCAAGTTTTAATGACATTTATACGGGTGCTAACATTTTCTTTTCAATATAATAGAGGGATACAAACCAGAACGCATCTGAATTCGCAGCAAGAAATCAGTTAACAAAACAAATAAAGGATCAAAAGATATCTCACATATACCTGCAATTCAAGATAGAAGAACTCATACACCAAGAAGCCTTGCTTGGCCTCCCAAAAAGAATTCTGTCGAGCATCACCATATCCATTATTCTCACAATTTCATTATTCAAGTGGTGAGAGTCTAAAGCACGAACAAGTTTTTTAGTTTGAATATAAATAAATCGAAAAAGAATGAATTTTGTTCTTCAGCTCATTTTCGCCCTAATTGATTAAATAATTAAATAAATAATATTTTTATATTAAAATTATGTTTTATTTTAAAAAAATGATAAACTTTATTATTTTTTAATGATTCGAGCTAATATCGAGCTGAACACGAGCTAAAATGAATAAACGAATTTGAATTGAGCCGAACACGAATATGTTATTCACAAAGAGTTTCAAACGTGAGCCTATTTCGAGCTAAAAAAAAATTGAACAAGCTGAACACAAATAAATACCAAATGCACTCAAACTTGGCTTAATTGCACATCTGTTGCTCTTATCATACAAATTCATGCCAAATACAGGTTGCAGAAATGGATGCCGATCATTTCCCCTCAAGAGAAGATGTAGTTCACCAAAATGAAGCACCAACAGATTTTTATATACTCGTATAAGAAGCAGTGGTTAGTTGTGGCTCAGATTCCTTACAGTTCTTTCCCAATATCATTTAAGAAAGTTGACTTATTTAGTCTAAATTTGTCGCAGGATATCAAGGTCAATGATAATGGAATTGAGCGAGTTAAGTCTTTCTTCCATAAACACAAGAACCGAGCAAATTTTGGTGGTTATATATCATTATCACATACTATCATTATTCGAACCAGTATGGTCACTTGCGCTTCTTTGCCAATTATTTTTTAAAGAGCTTCATTTGGGTTTAANAAAAAAAAAAAAAAAAAAAAAAAAAATCTTCCATTACAAAGCCATTCACGTCATAAAAACCACCACATCTGGTAAGGAATTCCACTCCAGTTTGACAATAAATATAGAAAAAATTATTTAAATAACACACAATTCTTATGTTTTTTACATATATAGCACCTAAAGTTCAATTTTTGCATACATGCCATACCTAGCATGAAAAAGGTGTATTTCCCTTTTTAAAAGTTAAAATGATGGTAATTTTTATGTGATATGAATGATTTGGGTGTTATACATGTAAAAAGTAAAGTTTAGGTGTTAAATATGTAAACACATAGGAATTGGGTAGTATGCGTGTAAATGCCCCTAAAATATATTCTAGTATTACCCATCATAGTTGATTTCTACTCAAGCCTTTACCCCTTATGTTTTCTTCACAAATCCTACCACATAAAATTGACCAGCTCCCCTGTCCAAGCTCGTGGGCCAAACTGATAACATATATTTCCTTTATTTTTCTCCATAGATGTATATACAACAAACCATTGCAACCATTTCACCTTTAAATTTTATAGTTTATAGTTTCTTCCTAGCTTTATCACATATAGTCAATGATTTTTCATATTTGTTGCACTTTTTCAGCTGACTTTCTAAATAGCAAAGAGTAAAGTATGTAAGAAATTCAGACTTTTTGGATCATGCACTAACAGAACCAAGGGACGAAACGCATTGTCAAATATGGTCATGACCAGCTCATATTAAAGCCCAAGAGATACAGATTTAAAATATAGAAAAATAGAATAAGTAAAGCAGAAGTAAAACAAATTAAACAAGATGCAAATTGTATACGTCTAAATGTGTCCTCCACTAAAAAAAACTGTCACCCAAGTATAGGGAGACCTTATGCCAACTCTAAATGTATCCACTTGTCAGACATCTCTTTTGACAATGTGGTCCCTCCACCGCTGGCCACATTTGACCAGGTTCAGGGAAAGGCATATGCTGGCGACATTTTTGGAGAAACTTGGTGTTCTTTGTTGATGCCCCTCAGCCATGCACCATAACTACCACTGAGCTCTCAGAAATTATAAGACTCGGTAGAACTACATTTATCAATATTGTCCGAGAAGTTCTAAGAGATGGGGCTATCATAAACAACCTTTGCCAGGTATCAAATTGATTTGGTTTGCCAAAATTTTCTTTTTGGGCAAGGATTTGGACCTTGGAGTCCAGCAAACCAAGTGGTTGGTGAACAATTTACCAAACTACAACATACAGGACTTTACATAAAGTTTCTCATTGATTACATAAATATCTGATGAATGGTTCAAGAAAATTTATCAAAAATGGAATACCAAGGTTTAGGATCATTATCATATCTCAGAGAATGGTCAGAGTACCAGGAAAACAACGTAGTTTATGGAAGATCCATGGCTAAAGGAAACATGATTTCAAAGAAAACTGAGGATGGTGAAGTAGACCTAGCAGACAAGGTCCTCCGCAACAAAACTAATTTAAATTTGATCTAAATGAGAAATTATGAAAAGAGGAGGCCGCTGCTAAAGCAAAAAACAAACTTGGATGAAACATAACACTCTGGCTGGGTAAAATCTATGTTTGAGTCCCAAGGTTTTTTATCAGAACAGGAGAATAGAATGAAAATTGAAAACAAACAGCCAAAAATTACCAACAGTATCAGCAAAAATCAGATCCAAAGAAACATAGAATTAGATCCCAGCTTCAAATGCTTGCAATATGAAAAAGTGGGACTTACTCAGGAAAGAGGAACACAGCCAATAGGCAGTGTTAGTTTGAGATTAGTAAATAAAAGAATCATCATTCATGCGCCTTCTGAAGTGGCATGTAAATCAAGATGAAAATTGGGGAAGTTGATAATTCTACCTGAATCTGTGGAAGAGCTTCTCAGAATAAGCAGTAAGTCTGGCATCTTTCAGCAAAATCATTGATTTAAACCTGAAAATATAACAAATTTAGCAAAGAAACAAGAGAATTAATTTAAAATCGCTCAGCCGTCGAAAATAAACAGGCACATATGTTACTAGACATTCAAATATGTACATAATTTCTACTTATAAATGCCAGATTAGTACTGAAAAGCCTTTTTTTTTCCTCAGAAAAATATGCATTCTAACTTTACCTGCAACCTGGAAAACTGCAGGTCAGAAGTTTGAGGGTGGGTTGTAATCCTACAAAAGTAGTGAATCAGGAGAATGCAGAAACAGATGATATCATTGCAGTGCGAGATGGAGACCATTTGTATCTAGTTGAGGAACATTAATAATCTGCATTTACACCAAAAGGGTAATATAACCAATGTTGGGAAGAATGGAACTAGTTATTTTTTCAAATTATGCTTTATGTATGCAATATTGACAAAGAATGACATAGAAAAAAAGGAAGATAACCTTTGAATTAACATTAAGCAATTTACGTGGAAATTTCATCAGTTACAAGTTATAATTACTACTATTTTTCAAAATCATACAGAAATCTCTCTCATCAATCCCCTAAACTTAATAGCTTTTCAGCCTCATAAACTCAGCTTATAAATGAAGGAAAATGAAAATTCTACTTCATCTGTCTGGCTAAAAGACATTATGAACATATGAAACCTGAGGCCCTACCTGGAAAAAAAAAAAGAAAAAGAAAAAGACACCTTTTTTCTATAATCCAAAAAGTAAACAGTCCCACTAATTTCCTCCAAGCTTAAAAAGCAAGAGGAGTATGTTCACTTTTCCCTCAAATAATTGGGAAAGGGTGTGCTTCTGTATTGAAAACATACTTATCCAAAGGAAGAATATCATCATCTCCAAATAACAAATATAAATACTTCAAGGTTTCTCCCAAGAAGAAAGTCTCCATCTTGTCTCTTTTATGAGTGGGAATCCTTGTGACATCACTTAGAGAACTGTAACCTCCGGAATCTACCTTGGTATGTTTTTCAAAAGCCTGGAAGATCTGCCAACCCCATTCCCGATATCTGCAAGCACGTGAACATTATTTTTAAAGTTGCAAAAACATCTCTTTCATTCACAAATCTACATAGCTAGCACACAATTCTTACGGGCTTACATATTTCATACCGAAACTTTCATATTTACATGCACTTGGGTGCTTTAAACCTATGCATGAAAAGGTGTATTTCACTTTTAAAAAGTGATAATAGTGCTATTTTTTATGTGAAATTAAAGATTTGAGTGGTATGTATTTAAATATGAGAGTTTAGGCGTGAGATAGATAAGAATTGTGTGCTATGTATGTAAATGCCCCAACAATTAAATCATTTAAAATAGCACAAAGCAGCTAAAGATCTTAAGCCTACTTTGGATCTTGAGTAATGCGATGGAGTACAAATAAGGATTCCACAGTTTCAGGTCGCAAAAGATTGTGCCGATCATTGGGCCTAATTATTATGTCATTTACATATTCTGAACTTTTGTTGCCACCATCAAGACCATGCTCCAAATTACCCTAAATTTAAAATAATTAAAACAAAGTAGACCATCAGAATCACAGATGGGAAATATGAAACAATAAGCAAGAATTTAAGAGGCCGTTTGGGATCATTTTTATTTTATGTTTTCTATTTTTTATTTTTGTTTTGTTTTATTTATGTTTTGATTTGAAACCCAACATATTTGACATATTTGACATATTTGATTAAGATATGATTGTTTTTTAAAACACTGGGAACATTTAAACGTAATTTTGAGAAAATTAATTTACTTTTAGAAACAATAAATTAAAACATATAAAGAACATGCATAACCAACATGTTTTAAAAACAAAAGAAAAGATGAAAACAAAAACAAAAAATAAAATTGATCACAAGCCCTAAAAAAATAAGATATTTTTGAAATAATCCTCCCACACATCTTCAACAAACTCACCTCAATATTGAAATAGGCAATTTCTGGAGCTAGACCTGTTGAAGTAACAGAATACATTTCAAAGCATGTCTTGGCCAGATCCTCAGCAAGAGATAAGTTTTCCAATTCTTCAGCAGTAAGCAGATTGAGTTCTATTGCTTTTCTCTTTGTAAGGCCCTTGGTTGCACCGAGAGCAAGGGTACCCGGAAGGAAACACACCTGCAAGATAGTTAGGTGCACCAACATGGTGCAAATTCAGGACTTGTAACAGCGAAAATGGAAAATCTACAAGCCATGAGTTAAAGTATATGAAGACTTGCATACATACCACTGAATTCCTATGCATTTACATGTCTAACACCTAAACTTCAATTTTTACAAACATATCACTCTATCTATGCATGAAATGCATGAAAAGGTGTATTTCACCTTTGAAAAGTCAGTATGGTGGTATTTTTTTATTTAATATGAAAGATTTGGGTCGTGCAAATGTAGAAGGCAAAGTTTATGTGGCAGATATGTAAATACATAATAATGCGTAATCAAAAAATTTTTATCTTGCACGAATGCCAGTGCATTTTTTAACAATAAGCGTTCCAGATTCAAATTCAAGAACATTTTGGTCCCCCCGTTTTTAGCAAGCTTGCTGTCAAACTGACTGTCTCCACAAGACAAACACAAAGATATCAAAGTTAGATCAATCTTGGTCCAATCAAGCCATTGAAGCACATTTGGAGATTTTGGATCGTCAATTAAATGGTCAAATGAACTCCAAATTTTACATATTTATGGTCAAATTGAACGTCTCGATGAGAGAAATCCAATGATCCTAAGATTGTTAAATGTGAGGTCATTAAGACATTAAAATCATCAAAAAACTCATCTATAATAAAGGAAGATCAATATGAATCATCTGATCAGGTAGTTAAGAAATTTAAGCGTCAAATGACCANGGGGGGGGGGGGGGGGGGGGGGTTGGGGCAAGAGGAATTCATGAGCTCATTTTGGATTAAAGACTCAGTGATAACATGCAGCCACTATAGTCGTTGATGAATGCCCGTCGGCCATCATTATTCACTGCTGGCAGTCACTGCTTCCCACCGCCGACATCCTGCTAACCCTGTTCACAAACATCTTATCTCAAATACGGTTGTAATGTACATTATTTGTATTGAAGAATCAACGATAACTTCCGACATCCATAGTCGTTTGCCACCACCGAACACTGCCCGCTAGCCACTGTCACAGTCACCTTCATTGCTTGACACCCCCGACCTCCTGCTGCTGACAATCTCTATTTGCAAACATTGTATTCAAAATACAACTGTAAATAAGACCTGTATTGAAAACTCAGAGAAAACCTCCAGCCTCTATTCAACCATCATCGACTATTGCCAGTCGTCATCACCTACTCTCACCAGTCATCGACCACCGATAACTACTGCTTATAACCATCATAGCCAAAATACGACAGTTGTTCCTAACACCTATATTTTTGTCTACGTTGTATAGAGACAAATTAAGTGTTCGGTGTAAAATTATAACCCTGTTCTCCCGAGAGAAGCGGTCCACTCAACAATTGCGAAATAAATAGCCAAATACTATTGTTACAATTTTTATGACCAACTAACGCTATTGTAGTCACCAAATATGACATTTGTGGCTAAATGACGATATTGCAGCTTCCAACCACAGCTTTTGTGGCCAACTACTATCTGTGCAACAACTATGTACAACCCATGTGGCTAACTACTACTATTACAACTTTCAACTACTACTTCTATGTTCAAACGACATTATTGCAATCACCAGCTATAACATCTATGGAAAACTGACAATAGTGCATTTTCTAAATATGACGTTTGTGGCCAACTACTGTCTATGCAAATACCAATTATGGCTTCTGTGGCTGACAACTACTATTAAAGCTTTTAACTACAGCCTCTGTGACCAACTGACAATATTGCAACTTCCAACCATGGCCTTTGTAACCAACTAATGCTTGTACAACAACCAACTACAATCTTTGTGACAGACTACTACCGTTACGACTTCCAACTACAGTCTCTGTGGCCAACTTTCGCTATTGTAGCCACCGACTATAACCTTAATGATCAACTATATTTCTTGTACCCTAGTTAAGCTATTATAGTTAAATTACTATTGTACATTTGTAATTATCAACATTTTAATTTCTTCTTCTATAATTTATAAGAAGAGTGAACATATGTATTTACAATCATATAGTGGATTACTTTGATTGGGCTAGACCCCATTATTTCTTTCTTTTAAATATTTTTCCACGAAAAAAATCTTGGCGTCCACTACTTTTTTTCTTTATGTGCATATGTCGGATGTTCGTGCAACGCTATTGTAACCACTACTAAAACCTTCATGATCAACTATATTTCTTGTACCCCAATTAGGCTATATTATAATTGAACTACTATTGTACATTCGTAACTATCAGCATTATAATTTCTTCTTCTTTAATTTAGGAGAAAAAAGAACATATGCACTTACAATCATATAGTGGATTACTTTGATTGGGAACTTCATAATTTTTTTCCTTTTCTGAATTTTTTCAAGTAAAAAATCTTGGTGTCTCATTCTGGTACTTTTTTTTATTTGTGTGTGTTGGATATTCTTGCAATACTAAAACATTAGATTATCACTCCATCGCCACAATTTTATGACACACAACAAATAGGAATTTGGTGGTATGAATGTAAGTGCTCCTAAAGTATTACCATAACAGATGTACTTTATGGTATATTGCTACACATATGAAGATTAATCTTCCAGCAAAACAAGTTGGCTACATGAAAAACTTTCAACTTACAAGGTGATCCATTTTTGGACTGAAGGAGCCCTTAGATCCATATGGCAGCTCTCCGATGAAAACCAGTTCTTTAGGTGTAGACTTCCGGACGAGAAGGTGCTTGACCCCTTTCATAGCTTCCTCATACATGTCGTATAAATATTTCAGTTGATTGTTACGGCTATCCTTTTGTTGAATCCAAACTTTAATCAAATATTCGTAGTAGCTATCACCACGAGAACCGAGTCTAATGTTCTCGCCACTGAACTGGCCAGAGTAAGGGCTGTGGTCATCATCAGAAGGAAATGGTATGAATTGTTCAGCTTAAATCATGAAAGAAGAATAAAAAAAACCTAGAAAAAATGTAAACAGCAAAGAGAAAAAAATAAAAAATTGAAAGGTTTATACGAAATATGAGACATAATAACCTTACAAGCACATTGTCAGACATAAATGAAAATAAGATTGTCCCNTTAAATCATGAAAGAAGAATAAAAAAAACCTAGAAAAAATGTAAACAGCAAAGAGAAAAAAATAAAAAATTGGAAGGTTTATACGAAATATGAGACATAATAACGTTACAAGCACATTTTCAGACATATATGAAAATAAGATTGTCCAAAGATGGCCTACCGGCATAATCATCTTAAGTTGTGCAGCAGATCAACAGAAGTCGAGAGACACTTTGCCATGACAAAATGCTAGAGAAAGAAAAATAAACAGGCCAAGCAAACAAAGCAAGTGTGAAAATAAGGCAACTTTTGACCTCAAATCCCATGGCAACTTGATAAAGGCATAAGAAGAAACTCAAATTTGGGGTAAACCACATTCAATTAAAAACTTAAACAGCCAAGGTTATATGGTCCTGATCTCAACTACTTGTCCTAATCTTGATTATTAAATGTTTTACAACAGTGACTCCAAAAAATCCCAAAACTTAACCCTTGTAAAACCCTTTCTCTCTCTTCCCCGCCTCATTCCATCCCTCTTCTCTTCGTTTCCACAAATGACCCTGAACAATAGTCAAGCAACCACTACCACCATTTGCCCATCGCTCCATGTCTATACAACAGAACTCCCCTTTATCTCTCTTTGCCTTCCACCCTTCCCCCATTCATAGTCCNTCTTAAGTTGTGCAGCAGATCAACAGAAGTCGAGAGACACTTTGCCATGACAAAATGCTAGAGAAAGAAAAAATAAACAGGCCAAGCAAACAAAGCAAGTGTGAAAATAAGGCAACTTTTGACCTCAAATCCCATGGCAACTTGATAAAGGCATGAGAAGAAACTCAAATTCGGGGTAAACCACATTCAATTAAAAACTTAAACGGCCAAGGTTATATGGTCCTGACCTCAACTACTTGTCCTAATCTTGATTATTAAATGTTTTACAATAGTGACTCCAAAAAAACCCAAAACTTAACCCTTGTAAAACCCTTTCTCTCTCTTCCCCTCTCATTCCATCCCTCTTCTCTTCGTTTCCACAAATGACCCTGAACAATAGTCAACCAACCACTACCACCATTTGCCCATCGCTCCATGTCTACACAATAGAACTCCCCTTTATCTATCTCTTTGCCTTCCACCCTTCCCCCATTCATAGTGGGCTCAAGTGGATGCCCCGCCCATTCCCAAATCCTAACCATGCACAATAGTCCTCGTCAACACCAGCCCTTCCCCAAGCTTTCATTGATCACCTAATTATGTATATAATTTTATGTGACTTCCACATGACCACAATCATGAATCTTCGGTTCCCCTTCACCATGATGCCCAACTTCTGACGTAACCATCAACACAATCATTTTTTGATTTCCTCTAGCCATAGGTCCTAATGTAGCTATCTTTTAGTGATGTTGTCAATGCCATAACTTACCAACAAAATGTGTGCATGGCCTTCCTCCACCCTCAATCATATAAAAATCAAATTAAGGTGCAATCAGATACAATGCTATTTAGATTCCTAACCTCAACCGGATCCAGTTTACAGTTATATTTAAAATAACTGAAATTAAGTTTGCATGGAACTTACCCTGATTTGAACCAGAACCCTTCACGGGCATTTGAACNAAGATTGTGCCGATCATTGGGCCTAATTATTATGTCATTTACATATTCTGAACTTTTGTTGCCACCATCAAGTCCATGCTCCGAATTACCCTAAATTCAAAATAATTAAAACAAAGTAGACCATCAGAATCAGAGATGGGAAATATGAAACAATAAGCAAAACTTTAAGAGGCCGTTTGGGATCACTTTTATGTTATGTTTTTTATTTTTTATTTTTGTTTTGTTTTATTTATGTTTTGATTTGAAACCCAGCATATTTGACATATTTGATTAAGATATGATTGTTTTTTAAAACACTGGGAACATTTAAACGTTATTTTGAGCAAATTAATTTACTTTTAGAAACAATAAATAAAAAANTTCATCAAACTAACCGTAATGATTTAAATAGACAAGTGTTTGTTTAAATATCAACCATTAAGTGATATGCTACAAATAAACTGATTATTATGAGAACCTTGCAAAAGTTGGCTAGATTGTCACTCCACAATTTAAACCCACTGCCACTAAAAGGGGATAAGAGTTGAGTAGTCATTAAATTACGATTAAATTTGCTACATAAAATTTAAGAAATTTGAAATGGGGAACTGGATAAATTAACAGTCACAATGGATGAAAGTAAATATGCAGGTTTGCAAGCCACTAAAATGTGAGGGCAAACTTATAATACCCAACAATAAAATAAGGCCGAGATAATAATGGATGAGAAGTAAAAGATAACAAGGTTAAAGTGAATAATATTAGTGATTGAGTGATGCTATTAATTTAATTATCGATGATGATATTATACATGTGGCTTGCTTATGCTTATTGAATCAGTTTAGAAGTTAATTAAAAAAAAAATTAATTTTAAGCATGAATGTATAAGTTAATACAATGGGTACAATGGGATGGGCTATAAAAGGAAGAATTATTGGTGATGACTTGTTTGAACAACAAGGCTCTAATGGAGCAGGCTATAAGATGAACCATGACGGATATGAAATAAGAAATAAAATACAACGTAAGACAATACTCGATTTCACAGTAGTGTATGATCTTATTATAGAAAATTCATGCTTTAAAAAATAGTAAGAACATATAATTACGTTCAAAAGTAGAGCTCTAGATTACAAAGGAAATATTTATCTTTCTACAAATATTGTTAAGATTAATGTTTGTTTATGCTTTAAGTACCAAAAGAAATGAATCAAAAGAAATAACTATCTTAGAATAAGATGATGAGAACTGAAAGTGAGAAGTTGTTAGTCATTTGAGATTAGTTGCCAAAGGGAGAATTGGAATTCTATAATTAAACCAAATACATTGAGGGATAAAAAGGTTAGTAGGATAAATAAGGTCTTAAAAAAAATTCTATTTAATTAACATTGTCATTGTTGGTCTCAAGCCCGGATTTGAAAAGTGGAGAATTGCGTTAGGTAGTTGACAGCCAGCATAAAATTTGTCGAAAAAAAATCATGACATGAATCTTTTTGATCTTTGTATGAGTGTTAGGGCGTCCCCTGAAAGCGACGCGTTGTATAGTCTGAATACAATGAAAAGTGTGCAAGGGTCACTACACCAGCGCCGGGGTGTAGTGTCAAATTAGCAAGGGTTTCCACATTACGGACGGATACGTGTAAAAAAATTAGTCTGTAAAACTAATGAAATTAATATTAGGATAGGATCTTGGAATATAAATACTCTCAATAGTAGATTAATGGAATTAATTGATATAATGATTCATAGAAATATTAATATCTTATGTATTCAAGAAACTGAATGAGTTGGAGAAAAAACTAAGGAGATTGATAACTTAGGTTTTAAACTTCGGTATTCTGGTAAGAGTCGCACTAGAAATGGTGTGAGTGTAATTATAGATAAGAGTTTAAAAGATAATATTGTAAAAATTAATAGAGTTGGAGATAGAATTATAGCCCTTAAGATTATCATTGATACTAAGATTTTTAATATTATAAGTGCTTATGCTCCTCAAGTAAGTTTAGATATAGGGTCTAAAGATAAATTCTGGAATGACTTAGAAGATTTTATACAATTGATACATCTTGGAAGAAAGAATTTTTATTGGAGGAGATTTAAATGGACATGTCAGTAGAGTGGTAGAAGATTTTAGAAATATTCATGGTGACTACGGTTTTGGAGTGACTAATGAAGAAGATAAGAGCTATTTTAGATTTTGTTTTACCATATGATTTTGTTATTAATAAAACTTTATTCAAGAAAGATGAGTGTTTTATTACTTATAAGAATGGATCTAATAAAACACAAATTGCTTATTTTCTTATGAGAATAAGAGATCGTCGAGATTGTAGAGATTGTAAAGATTGTAATGTCATTCCAAGTGAGAATTTAAGTACCCAACATCGTTCATTAGTTCTAGATTTAAAAATGAAGAGTTATAAAATAAAGAATACTATGACTCATCATCGTAGAATTAGATGAAAGAACTTAAAAGACATAAATAAAATTATTTTTATGAGTAAAATTCAAGATTTCAAAATTGGGGATGTTCATGATGAAACAAATGATATGTAGAGTAAAGTAACAAACACTATTAAATAAGTAACAAAAGATATATTTGGAGAATCAAAAGAAAAAAAAAATTTAAATAAAAATAGTTGATGGTGGAATAATAATGTGCAAAAAAAGATAAAATATAAGAAGTTATGTTATAAAAATTGGTTTAAATGTAAAAACATAGAGAACTGAGAAAAATATCAAACGGTCCGCAAGGAATCTAAAAGAACAATATATGACGCTAAAAATTCTATTTTTAATGATCTTTATAATAGACTAAATACTGAGGAGGGTGAAAAATATATGTATAAACTAGCCAAATAAAGAGAAAAGAAAAGTAAAGATTTAACTCAAGTAAAGTGTATTAAAGATGAAAATCAAAAAGTGTTTTTCATAGAAAAAGATATTCAACATAGATGGGTGAAGTATTTTGATAAACTTCTTAATGAAGTTTCTGAAAATACAATCGACCTTAGCAATCTTAATATGGTTAATAATAATAAAACGTTTCATTTTTACCGTCGCATTGGTAAAAAAGAAGTTGAGGAGCCTTTAAAGAAAACCAAGGGTCGAAAGCTTGTAGGACCTAATGATATCCAATTGAAGTATGGAAATGTTTAGGAGATTTGGGAGTTTCTTAGCTTACTAAACTCTTTAATATTATTTTAAAAACTAAAAAAATGTATGAGTGGAGGAAGAGTATTTTGGTCCCCATTTTTAAGAATAAAGGAGATGCACAATAGTGTGCAAATTATAGAAGAATTAAGTTGATGTGTCATACTTTAAAATTATGGGAGAGGGTAATTGAAAATACGTTAAGACATATTACAAAGATTTCTCATAATCAATTTGGATTTATGTCGGGCAAGTATACTATGGAAGCTATAAATTTATTGAGAAGTTTGATGGAGAAGTAAGAGACAATAAGGAGAATCTACATTTGATTTTTGTTGATTTAGAACAAGCTTACGATAAGGTTCCAAGAGAAATCCTTTGGAGAGCCCTTGAGAAGAAAGATGTTGATATGGCTTATATTCAATTCATTAAAGATATGTATACGAACTATTACTCATGTTCGAACTGAAGGAGGATTGACCAAATATTTTCCTATTTCTGTTGGATTACATTAGGGACCGGCTTTAAACCCATATCTTTTTGCTTTAGTTATTGATGGTCTTACTGGACATTTACAGGAGGATGTACCTTGGCGTACGCCTTTTGCTGACGATATCCTTCTCGTGGATAAGACGAGAGAAAAAAACTCAGGAAAAACTTGAATTATGGAGGTCTACATTGGAGCCTAAAGACCTTCATTTGAGTAGAACTAAAACTGAATACATGGAATGTAATTTTAGTAGTAGTAGCTCTAGTGACAAAAGTGTAACTTTGGGTGATCAAACTATTAAAAGATGTGAACGATTTAGATATCTCGGGTTTGTTATTTGGTGATTATAGATGGGGATGCTATTAGTAGAATTCAAGTTGGTTGGTTGAAGTGGAGGAATGCTTCGGGCCATAGATGGGGATGTTAATAATAGAATTCAAGTTGGTTGGTTGAAGTGGAGGAATGCTTCGGGTAAAAGTTGTGAATGATTTAGATATCTTGGGTATGTTGTTCAAAGCGATGGTGATATAGATGGGAGATGTTAATAGTAAAATTCAAGTTGGTTGGTTGAAGTGGAGGAATGCTTCGGGCCTTTTGTGTGATACAGTAGAGAATTCAAGTTGGTTGGTTGAAGTGGAGGAATGCTTCGGGCCTTTTATGTGATAGAAAAGTACTAAAGTTGGTTGGTTGAAGTGGAGGAATGCTTCGGGCCTTTTGTGTGATAGAAAAGTATCGCTTTTGCTTCGGGCCTTTTGTGTGATAGAAAAGTACCGCTAAGACTGAAAGGAAAGTTTTATAAAACGGTGGAGGAATGCTTCGGGCCTTTTGTGTGATAGAAAAGTACCGCTTAGACTGAAAGGAAAATGTTATAAGACGGTGGTGAGATCTACAATGCTCTATGGCGTTGAATGTTGGCCTTTAAGAGAGAAGCATAATACTAAGTTAAGTGTTACCGAGATGAGAATGATTAATTGGATGAGTGGTTTTACACTTAGAGACAAAATGAGAAATGACTATATTCGTGATAGGGTTGGTGTAGCTCCTGTGACGGACAATATTAGAGAAAGTCGTCTTAGATGGTTTGGTCGCATTAAACATCAACCATCTAATGATCCGGTTAGGAGAGATGTTTTCGATTCGACTTATGTTAAGAAAGACAAAAGTAGACCACAGAAGACTTGGGCTTATTATATAAAAAATGATCTTAATTTATTAGAACTAAATGAAAATATGAAACTAAATAAGACGCAATGGAGAAAAAAAGATTCATGTATGTAGTCGACTCCACGTAGTGGGATTAAGCCTTTATTGTTGTTGTTGTTGATTAACGAGGTTTGAAAAAGTAAGGATATATAAAAATTTTGAAAAAGATTTATACGATTAAGAAAATTTGGTGTAAAGATGATTATTCAGGTAAAATATTATTTTTTACCGATAAACAAAATAAATAAATAATCTTCAACAATTCAATCATTATAAACGAGTTAAAGGCCAGTAAGAAAGCTAGACAAGAAAAATATGAGTTCAAAATTTGATGATTTATATAATATACTACACATAAAAAAATAAAAATATAGGTCTGTTTAGGGTAGCTATGAAGTTGTTGAAGAAGAAACTAATGTTCAAAAAGCTGCGGTGACTATTTTATTTTTATTTTTAAAAGTTAGACCGCAGCTTTCTAATAGTCACTGCAAGTAGCTAGGTATGATGGGATAACAAAATTTCCAGCTGCAGTTTTTTGAGAACGCGTGTAAAATGCAATTTTACCAAAGAGGAAAAACTGCGGTGCAATATTGCATCGCCGCCCCAAACGCACCTTAACTATATAAAAGCTAATGAAAAAGGTGGAGCGGACCTTGAAAAATTTAGATGCACCAAAAACAAAGATCAGAGAATCTTCATTAAAGATGAAATGGTAGAATCTTAAGAAGAAAATAATAAGGAAAGACAAAAATAATATTTTGATAAATTATTAAATAAAATTTTAAGAAAGAATTTTCTTTAAATAATAAATTGAACAAAATCAAGAAATATGTTATACATTGTTGACCTCATTTTAGTGAGGTCTTAGTCTTCTACTCTTAGAACCCATAATCTAGCTTTAGGAATTCCTGGTTGACCATCCTAGCGGACTAGTAATGGAGCCCACCTCCCATAGGACTTCAAGCCACTTCGTGACTCATTTTTGTAAAGAACTCCGCATGAGTGGTTCCAAGCACTCAACTTTTAGTTGCAAGGGCTAAGGACCAACATGTAGAAGGCCCGAAAATGGAACCCACCTTCCGTAGAACTTCAAGCCATTTCTTGACTCATTTTTGTGAAGAACTCGCATGAATGGTTCCAAGCTTTGTGAAGAACTCGCATGAGTGGTTCCAAGTACTCAACTTTTAGTTGCAAGGGCTAAGGACTAACATGTAGAGGCCCGAAAATTGAGTTCCTATAGGATCAACAACCTTAGGTGAACCCTTTGTGACTCGATTACTCGCGAACGCCGCACTCACTGCATCACACACGACTTTGACTTGAATTGACTCGCCCGCCGACAAACTCGTCCGGACGACCCCGGATGATGAAACGGATCGCTCCGACGCGTCTGGAACGTCGACTTTAGCTAGGAAGGACACCCATATTGCCGGGGTTACGCGCGCGCACAGTTTGCACGGAAATCGATGCATTTTTCTCCTTTAGCAGGATGCGGGCCCGGACTTAACCCAGGTTCAGCTCAGGTTCGATTTGGACTGAACTCGGGCTGAACAAAGGTTAAACGTTTTTTTTGAATTTTAAATTTTTTGAATTTCAAATTCATCATTTAATTTTATCTTAATTAGGAGTTAGAACTTTCCATTTGAAATCAGCTACACGAATGGAATTTATTTAATTCCCCGCCTAATCTCGTGTAACGTTCACCTCAGCTATACAATCCCGCTTAGCTCCTTCCTGGCATCGGCTCTCTTGACTCTGCACCGAAACCCCTCTCCCTCGCCACTGAAATCCTCGTCAGCTCCTCTCCCGCTCGACACCATCTCCTCCTTTTGTTTTATTTATTTATTTTAAATGGTTAAGTCATAAAAATGGGGATTGATGATTAAATTAATTGGAAGATATAGAAAACCTTAGATTNATCAAACAACCCATTTATCACCACCATCACACCCACAACCATTCACTTGCACATTAAAACAAATGAGAACAAAGAACTTCTCTTAAACTAATTATGCTAGAGAGAAGAATCAACTAATTGAAATTTGAGCAAATTACAAAACAAAATTTGTTTTTAGCAAATTGCTAATAAACACAAGCAACACTCCTCCCTTTCACACGAAAGTGGCCAAGAAATGGATGTCATTCTGCACCCACAATCACACGCAAAAGTGGCCAAGCAATGGAGAGAAGGGACGGCATGGGATATGCAGCATGCCCGTTCATCCATTTTTCCAAAATCTAAATGTATATAACCTGAAATTTACATCAGATTTGTGTGGTATGTATGTAAACGCCCATTTTTATAATTTTCTTCAAAGTAGGAGAGATTATCAGCAAAACTTTAAGGTATTGAACTCCACATGCAGAGAAGATTTGCACCAGGATGTGATACACAAGGTTGATGAGAGGAGAGAAGGGATTTACCTGGAAGGGGATAAATGCCGAAGAGAGGAGCTGCTGGCCTCCTAGGATTAACGCCGAAGAAGCAGGGAGAGGAACTTATTGTGGACGGAAGAAGCAGCGAGAGAGATGGAAGAAGCAGCGAGAGAGCAGAGAGAGGAGCTTATTGCGAGCGGAAGAAGCAGCGAGAGAGCTGAGCTTATTGCTGATGGAAGAAGCTGCGAGAGAGCGGAAGGAAGCAGCGAGCGGCTAGGGATCGCGAGGTAGGCAAAGAGGGAGGTAATTCGCGACAGTTTATGTGAAGGGCAGCGGAAGTAATTCAAGGTTAAACGCAGCGAAGGAAACGCTAACCGCAGGGGTAATGCCGCGGGCCAGATTATGCCAAATTCGAAATCACGTTTTTTAAAAAGCTGGCCGAACGTGCGAAACAAACACTACAGCAGCGTTTTCAAAAACGCCACCGTAGTTTTAAGCTGCCCCAAACGGGCCCAGAAAGAACCTTCCTTGACTGTTGTTTGACGATTTCAAATTCAGGTTAAATATGACTGACATTTATGCTTTAACTTGAGGAGTATTAGAATATTTATTAATGACTAGTTTTAGCCATTATTAATTCATGTTTATTCTATGTTATTAGCTTGGATTTTCTATTAACAAGTATTTATACCCCTCTTTGCATCAATAAGATTTACCTTGAGTTCTATTCTAACACGCATTTACTCCAAGATCTTGGTTTTTCTGATATTTTATGTCAAATCATCGAGGTTCTGGTTCTTTGTCACTAGAAACATTTTGGCAAAATAAATTTTCCTCTCGATCTGAAGACTCACCGTTATGGCTATGATTGACCTCATCTGATTGTCTTCTCTCAAAGTTGGCAAGTCTCTACTGCAGTTGGAAAATTTTCTGTAGCATGCTTTCCATGGCAATTTCCTGAGCACCTTGTTGAAAGCTTTTCCTCGGTGGCATAGTGTCTCGTTCTCACAGTTGAGATTCACCCTGGCTTTGACTAGCTTTATTACCAAATGACACTATTCTAGTGTGCGTGATAAAGCGCAAAAAAGTTGTAGGATTGCTTATGTGAAGGGGGAGGTTGGAGGGTTACTAAAAATCAATGTGAATGGCGACGGGACAGCGATCTGGAAGCAGAAAAGGGGCTAAACAATTGGTGGAGGCGTTGGGATGGTTGTAGGAAGCAAATATGTGGTGGGACTGCACGTGGGGTGAATTCAACTGTTTTCCAGACTGAAAATCAGCAGCTAAACGACGATTTGGCGAGGTGCAGGGGATTGGACAGCGAGTCAGAATAGAAAATAGCAGGCTTCCTACTGCGAACAGAAGGTTTTCTGCATGTTGGACAACAATGTAGGCTTTCGAACATCCGTGAGAGATCGCCACGTCAATCCTCTCTGGTTACAGACACTCCGCCCAAAAGAAATCTAAGGATACAACACTCCAATCAAAATATTCAGGAGAAAATATTTTCAAATAACATTACAATAGCCAAGATTCCTCTAAATGAGAATAAAACAACATATCAATAATCTACTAAATAAAAAACTTAATTAGAAATAAAAAACTTAAGAAATAACGAAGAAGGAAATAAAGGAATAGAAAATTAATCAAGGAAGAAAATATGGGCTGACAGAGAAATTTAGACGGCAGTATTCGGGATCCCCTCGATTGCACGTTCCGTTCCTGTGGTCGCAGAATAGATGCTCTGCATCAGGACTTCTTACCATTACCGGTGTTTACGTTAATCCCAAAAATGTTTGGTTTCATCCTATTTATATCTCATCCTCTGTACGAAATTCTACAATGCAAGCATGTATATTTCTCTTCAAAACAGTACTTCAAGATTCACTCAAATAATTTCATATTGCATTCGTTTTATCACGAATATTTTGTTTTGAAATATTAGGCTAAAATTCGGATGGTTCCATTCTATTAGAAATATTTTGGTCAAATGATCAGAAAAAAAAGTGACAATAAGCAGGAAAATGAAAGAAAACTATTGCATTTATCTCAGCATAAAAATGACATCAATTCAAAGCACTTTTACTGTGCCATAACAAGTAGTGTCTGACAACTAAAAAGTTTCGCTAAGAGTGCAAAGTATTAAACTTTTCAAAATTAAAGGCGCATTTGGAATAATAAAGCTTTACTATTAATATATATCAACTTGTGGAACTTAATTTTTTCTTACAAAGAAATCAAATATCATAGAAATATAATGCTTTCCAATTGCTAGACGAAAGTCTCAATGTTTGGGCAACCTTCTTTTGGCCGCTGTCACGTCTAAATCATGCAACATTTAGTAAGTTTTTAAAAAAAAATAATCTGTTATTAATTTCAACATTTTAAGTGCTTTTTTTTAACGTTTTTCTTAAAAAACATGTATGTGTTGAGGATCATTTGAAATTGAAGCATGTATAGCTCATCATTGCAATGTTGTTCATTTACTGGTGGTGTTGTGGATTTGATAACCCTTGGCAACTGTAAATAGCTTCAAGGATTGGTTTAATCTATGAATAGTGAAATTGAGAGTATCATGGGCTTCACTTTGCTTTATTGTCTAATAAAATTTTATTTTTCTCTCTCTAATGTGCTATTCTTGTGGCTTGGCCTCATTTCATTAGTTGTGGATGGGACTTTGACCATTTGCGTTTGATTTTTCTTCTACCATTTTAACTTGGACAGGGATTTATACTGCCATTTAGTTGGTTACCAGAATAAGAAATTGCCTCATAGAACTTCTGATCTTCAATCGCCTTCTACAAGTTCATATAGAGCCCTGCAACAGCTTAAGATGAATCGTGAGCCAGCTCCCCTTTTCTTTCTCCTTGCTCTTAAAGCTTGATTTATTGAAAAATCCATGGTGACTTTCCTCTTCTTTTGATAAGTCAGGCATAGATTCAATTGCTATGGTAACTGCTGCACCGAGTGTAGTTGCTTTGAGTGCCCCTACCTTCTCACCACCGGTGCTACCTCAGAAAAGAAAGCGAGAGATTCAAAGATCCGTAACTGAATCATTTGCCCCTGATGCAGCTAAAGGTGGTTCTCTTGGTAATCACAAAGCTAAGGTAAAAATAAGTCATAGCTGTGCACCTTGTTTAAAGTTTAGTGTTCATTTACCTTCTCTGCACTATTTATAATGAATGAAGACATACAACTAAGTTTTTCATGTGATTTATGCATTTGAGCTTCCAAACCCTAACGCAGAATAAAGTTCTAGAGATAAAAGAATTCCTCCTATGAGAAGAAATGTGTGAAATCGTAAATTTGAAATCAGGGTTAATGGAAGAAAGTTAAAAGTTTCAACTTATAACTCTAGTAGAGAGAGAGAAAGACAGAGCTATTGAGTTGAAGAAAATCAGTAAGACTCAAGATGTTGCAGTGGAGATGGAGCTTTAGATGTATCATAGCCAGCAAAGGAGTATTACTGTTGCACAGTAGCAAGGCATCAATGAAAGAAATTTGCATGCAAATTAGGGCTTTTGCGCAAATTTATGAGAGCAAGAACTCAAGCTTGATAAAAATCGACAATTCATGAGAGATGGGATGCGGTTTTTAATAATATTTAATCACACTAACATAAGATTGAATCAAACCAAGCACTTATTTAATAAAAATGATTAATTACTTTTGTGCTGGGTAGTCTCTGATTTTGACAAGAAATAACTTGAACATAATTTGAAGCATGTTGGACATGTTTTTGGATCTCTGGTCATGCCCACCACAAACATGCACTTCTTAGAGCATGTAGGGTGGAAGAGGGTATGCATGTATGTATGAATGTGTATTTGTGTGTTTGCGATCGCGTGTGTGTGTGTTTGTTTCGATAATGATGTACCGGATTATTTGAAATATTGATTGTTGATTCACTATAGATGAATATTTTAATAGTGTTTTTGTTCTCCGTGCTAAGTTTTACTAGTAATTTTTTTAACCTCATCCCTTCACAAATTCCTAGCACCAGAGCATGATACTCAGATTCTACACTGCTATTTGTCACCACAACTTTGCTTTTTTACTTCTCCAAGTAACCAGGTTACCCGATACAAATGAACAGTAATCCCATGATAGATCTTTTGTCAGTCGGTTCTACTGTTTAGTTAGCATCGTCGTAAATTTCAGTATCATGGTTTTCAGTTTTTTTGAATATTAATCCACTTATTGGAGTCATCTTTAGGTACCTCCAGATTCTAAAGATTGCCTCCAGATGATCTTCATTTGGATCGTTCATATATTGGCTCACTCCAGCTTTATGAAAATCAATGTCAGGTCTTGTATGATGAGTTTTCCCTTAAGTCTTGATACCTTCCTTTTTCAAAGAGGTGTAATCTTCTTCTTTTGATGCTCGTTGATTGTGATCCGTATGAGTATCTATTGTTATGCACCCCCAACATTTCTGTATCCTTAACACAACAACAACAAGCCTTTATCCCTAATNATTAAATCTAAAAAATTATTTTCATATATCATATTTTTCAAATAAATCTAATCAAAGAAAAGTTGACCGACATACATTGATTCAGAAAAAAGAATTTGAGTTCCCTAAGAGAAAGATGCCTGGAAGTAAAACTTGGGTTTAAATGAGACGGAAATAAGAATTTGAGAATTATGGAAGATAACAGAGTAATTTGGTTAGATTTTTTTTTTTCAATGAAATCTTAAATTTTTGGATGATAACATAAATGCATTTTAATGCATATATTTAAGTATGAAAATATACTCATAATTTTGGTAATTGCAAGGGCATTAAGTTCAAAAGTATACATTTCAGTATTAGAGAGGACATAAGAAAGGTTTAATAGTACTGCTGAAATCTAAAACTCAATTTCATTTTATCAGAAAAAGATTCACTATAGGGGTGTTCTTGAGTAGAGGCAGTAAATGAAAAAGCATAAATAGTAAATAAAGGAACTTAGAATGATTTCTTTTTATCTTTAGAAGGCCTGCGATCAAATTCCACGAGAAACGATTGATTGTTTTGTCAAAAAAAGAATTTGTCAAAAGTATATTGATATTTACTTATGATATGTTTTATGAGACATTTCCAGACATTAGAAATAGTAGTAAAATGATTAGAATCCATAACTATATTACATTTCATCAAAGATCAAAAATAAGTTTGTATATTTCTATATTTGTTATGGAGATGATAGCAAAAGATGATAAAAGAATATGACTTGGTCAATGATATTTGTAAATAAAATAGTATAACAAATGATACCTCTGATAAGTGAAAAATAAGAGCAATGGAGAAAACTGTTAGAAGAGAAACGAAAGGGTGTTAGGAAAAATAGAGACAAAATTATAACAACAACAACAAAAACAAGCATTTATCCCACTAAGTGGGGTTGGCTACATGAATCCTTTTTCTCTTTTGTGTCCTGTTGAATTTTATATTTTTATTTAATTCTAATAAATTAAAATCATTTTTTATACAATATGGCCAAGTCATTTTAAGTCAACTTTTGTCGTTCTTAACATGAGTTGAATATAAAACATCTACTCTCCCGACCGAATCATTAGATGGTTGACGTTTAATGTGACCAAACCATCTAAGACGACTCTCTCTAATTTTGTCGGCCACTTGAGCTACACCAACCCTTTCACGAATAGATTCATTTCGCATTTTGTCTCTGTGCGTCAAGCCACTCATCCACCTAAGCATTCTCATCTAAACAACACTTAACTTTTTTTATGCTTGTTTTTTAAAGGCCAACATTTTGCATCATACAATATTGCAGGTCTCACCACCATCTTATAAAATTTTCCTTTTAAGTCTAAGAAATATTTTACTATCACACAATAGGCATGATGCATTCCTACACTTCAACCAACCAACTTGAATTCTACTAATAACATTCCCATCTATATCACCATCACTTTGAACAGTACATCCGAGAAACGTTAACGCTTTTTAATTATTTGATCATCCATAGTTACAACTCTGTCACTAGAACTACTGCTACTAAAATTACATTTCATGTATTCAGTGTTAGATCTACTCAAACGAAACTCCTTAGAATCCAACATAGAACTACATAATTCAAGTTTTTCCAAAACACTTTCTCTAGTCTTATTCACATGAAGGATATCATCAACGAAAAGAATATACCAAGATACATTCTCCTGTAAATGTACAGTAAAAGCATGCATAACTAAAGCAAAAAGATACGGTCTTAAAGCCGATTCTTGGTGTAATCCAACTGAAAAAGGAAAATACTGGGTCAATCCTCNTACATATATATATATATATATATATATAGATATATATATATATATATATATTATTTGAAAAAGCCCGAGGGCAAATATATTAATATGAAAAGGATACAGAAAAATTGTATGAGATGACCTAAAAGAAAGCCCAACTCATAAAATACAACACAACACAAAAAAAAAAAACTCAGATAAAACAAAGATACAAAAAAGTAAAAAACCAAAAAGCCACAAAAGGGCACAAAAGTGCTAGGGACGCCCCACTTTAGTCCTCCTTCCTCTAGTTCTCGGAAGTGAGCCAGCTAACAAATTGATAAGGTGTGTCGCATTGCCCGTAGTAACCAAAGTATCATCCATCAAATTCTTGAGCTCAAGTAGATCTTCATTCTTCTTCTTCCTCCTAGATGTATAGACCTGTCATTCCTCATCTGATGATTGACTCATCTGATCAGTAAATTCCAAAGGTGGTCGGATAGGTGTAAGTCGTTGCACGTCTTGATCCCCATGAACCTGAGTAATATTAAAATCCTTTTGGATGAGGCGGTTGTGAAGCAACAGAAGTATTTCCACCTGCATTATCAGTGATAGATTCTAGGCAGACGGGGTCTGAAGAAACTCCCTCTCCCCCGCGATAGGATTTTCCAAAGACAAGGGAGCTACAATTGGGGATTGAATAGTTGTCATATTGCCTGTCTGATCAGAAGGAGATGGAATCATAGCCTCTAGCGGAGCAGTTTGCTTTTTTGGTCTGAGGTGGAGGTGCAGATGGTGACATTGAGATATGGAGTGTCCGAACAAACGACAGTTCAAACAATACGACGGAACATGTTCAATCTCTACCTTCTGCCAATATCCATGATGTTGTGTGCCCAACCAGATTTCCTCAGAAGTGGGTGAAGTGATGTCTCTTTCAACAAGTACTCTGGCTTCAGAAGGACGGGACAAATTAAAAGTAGGAATGCTCGTCTTGAGTGGCTTCTCATAGACTGAGGCAATAGAGTACAATACTTTTTGAGAAAAATAATAAAATTTCAGACCAGGGAGATGAATTCAAACTGGAATGATTGGCGGTTCCGTCTGCGGGTCAAAATCCACAGACCACTTCAGAATCTTCATTGTTCTGTTATCAATTCATATTATCCTACTAGCAAATAAGCGCATGTAATCTTCTTCATTGCTAATTTGAATAAGAATGTGTCTTTTCCATTCTCCAACAAGGTGCATGAGTTTAAATTTTCCATTCTCCAACAGCTATAATATATATATATATATATATATCTTTAATGACTTGAATATAAGTCATATCAACACCTTTCTGCTAGAGAATCTCCGAAGGACTTCTCTTAGAGCCTTATCGTAATCTTTTTCTAAATCAATAAAAATCATATGATATGTAAATTTAATTGTTGTTAAATTAATACATTATTCAGGTGGTGAAATAAATAGATAATCAAAAGTAAATGTTTCCAATAGACATTGTTGCATCCTATCTCTTGACCTTTTTAAATTTCCGGAACGTATAACCAATTTTAGGATAGCAATATCAGCATGAAGGTTTCCTTCCCCAACTGCTGAAGAAAAAAAGTCCAAGAACAACCTGGAAAATTTTAACTAGTGTATTTAAAAAGAAGAACTATGTGAAATATCCACCAATAACTTCACAAAAAAATTAATCATTGGATCATGATTCAACTTAAGTAGATTTAAGTGAGGAGAATTCTCTCATGTACTTCAACAATAAATGTAAAACTTGAGAGTAACATTGAAGTTCAACATTAGGCTGATCAATATAAAGCGGTTGCTTTGAACACTCCAATGGGAAACTAAAACTCATAATATTTGTTGCAGGGGTACATTGGAAGCTTAAGCACTCAGAAAATAAGTCAAATCCCAGAACAAATAACAAAACTCCACGATAAAAAATTAGGAAATTTACATGCATACCACACAATTCCTTTGTATTTACATATCTAACACGTGAAACTTGATATTTACATTTATAACATTTTGGTGTTATGAACCTATGCTAGCAAAGGTGTACTTATAAAAAGTTGGTAGTAGTGGNGTGCGCGCGCGCCCAAGCGCGCGCGGGGAGGGGGGGCGCACGTCCGTGCGTTAATATAAGTAAATAAATAGCTAATGAAATAAAAAACAAAGAAAATAAGCATATAAAATCTAGAATTAATATGAGAGAAGATTAATCTGAAGAAAAAACTAATTACTTTTAAATTGTAATTATATGTGCACCTAAGGACAAGATTGACCTGAGGAAAATGATAGCAGGAGATACCGTTGAGGTGTATAATATGTCTTTATTTTATAATAATTCTGTTTATTTACTTATGTTTTTACTGTTTCTCAATTTTTATTTTTAAACTGCAAAATTCCATATTTCTTTTTAAATCTTAAATGCAAGATAAGAAAATGAATATAATATGATATATGGACATGACATTGTTGAGGTGTGCAATATGTTTTTATTTTATTTGCACCTAAGTACTAGATTGACCCGAGGGAAATGATAGCAAATGACACTGTTGAGGTGGGTAATATGTTTTATTTTACAATAATTCTGTTTATTTACGTATGCTTTTACTGTTTTCTGGCTTTTATTTTTAAATTATAAAAGTCCATATTTCCTTTTAAATGTTAAATATAAGATAAAAAAATGAATAAAATAAGATATATGCACGCATATAGGAGTCACCCCTGGATGGTACTAGTCAGAGAATGCAATGTACCCATGCACGAAATTGAAATGAAAATGAAAATGATTGTCTTTTTCTATAGTGAGTTGGAAATGATAAAACAAATATTTTTTTTAAAAGTATATGTTTAGACGGTGACTCTCAGTTATGAAAAGTGCAATTAAATAAATGAAAAGAAATAAAATTATTTTCTTTACTGTTCTATTTTACTGCACAACTTTTACTTTTAACATACTTTTATAAAAATAATTTAAAATGAAAATTATCATAATTTAGAAATATTTGTCAACTCAGTAGTTTAACTTAAACTTTAGTTGCTAACATTTTTTACAAGAAAACTAGTTGTAAATTAGATGAACCTTAGGGAGTCCGTGTACAGACGCCATGAAGCGCAAGCTGATAGATATAATAAGCTAGCTTTTATTTTCTGCTAGTTCTAAATATTTAAAAATCGGTAAGAAATGGTTGTAACTTTAAATTTTATAATCAAAATGACTGTTTTGTCCTTTGAATTTTTATTTTTGTGATGAAATGAAACTGTTAGATAGATTTTCTCCATCAGACTATTAGTTTCGCCTTGATAATTTCAAGCTCCTAGGCTGGGTCGTCACAAGAGTAGTATCAGAGCTAGGTTAAGGGCAATAAGAATATGATCATAAAAGAGCCATTAAAAAAATTAATAACAATCATTAAGAAAATTAAAAAGTAATTAAATGTTAGGTTAAAAATGTAATATTTTGTCATCTCAGGACAATTGATTATGAACCGGAAGATAAAGATGGAAATGGAGAGAGGTAAGAGGTGTCGATCATCAGAATCAGGTGCCTCTAGCACATACCAATCCTCCATCTAGTGGTGCTAGCGTCCACAAGGAGGCTATTACTCAGATGACAATAACATTTACAAGACTTATTCATGGTTCTTTGACCTAGGCCAGTGGTAGTGGAACGACTCAGATGGATAAATATCTGAAGTTGTTCCAGGACATGCGACCACCATTATGTTCAGGTGTAGGAGGTCAAGTTGAGACACATAACTAGTTGTTGAGAGTAGAGAAAATCATTGATGGTTTGCCCTGCCCTCAAGAGAGGAGGATCACATTATCTACTTTTGCTTTCGAGGGGGAAGTAGAGGGGAGGTGACAGAGACAGGTTCATAAGAAGTTTGGTGGTAGATCTAGTTGCTACATTAGTGGGAGGATTTTATGAGGATTTTTCATGACTGGTTCTTTCCTCTCTCAGCTAGAAGACAGATGAAAAAGCGGTTCATCAGACTCGTGCAGAGCAATCGTTCTATTATGCAATATGAAGCCGAGTTCACGATGTTGTCAAAGTATGCATCTCAATTAATCCCCAATGTCAAGGAAAAGTTCCAACGATTTCTCTCTGGATTGAAGGATGTCATCCAATAGCCTTTATTCCTCTTGGAATTGAACATTATTCAGAGAGGGCGAGGATGATAGAGATTGATCTACTGGCTACGTAGAGGCATAAAAATTTCCAAACGAGAAGAGAAGATGACGGGTCTAGATTGGGATAAGCCACCCAGTCTATCCAGTCTGGGCAGTCTAGCATGAAGAAGCCTCGAACCAGCAACAGTGGTACTGGTAGTGGCACTGACAACAGTAACAATACTAGTATGACCACCCGTGTTAGGTGTAGAAGGGCACATCAAAGAGAATGTCTGTCAGGTACAATACCTGTTTTCAGTTCCATCAGCAGACACATGGCAAGGTTCTGCCCTGCCTTAGATTAGAGACCTCAGGTTGATGCCAAATTTAGTGCTCCATCTACTCAGAAGGCTTCCAGTAGACAGAGGGTAGCTGAGTCGACAAGATCAGCTCCAGCTCCGAGTCAAACCCGTTAGAGTGTGCAGCCTCGAGTATATGCACTGACTCAGTAAAAAGCAAACGATTCACCTGATGTCATTACAGATAATTATTTATTTCAGTAGATCTATCAAATTTTTTAATTTTACGAAATTTTTATATTCTCCTTACTGTAGGTTTTGCATCTATCTAAAATAAATTGGTCCTAACTTTATTTGATATCGGGGCATCTCATTCGTTATCTCTGACGAGTTTGTGAACTTAAAAAGATTTGGAAACTTTCAGAGTACTCAATGCCTTATCAATTTACCTAAAGGGTCTCACATGATGGTTGATAGGAGTTGTGTGAATCTTACAATTTGCGATAGAAGCTTGAAAGAGAAGTTGGCAGTGCCACCATTTACCGAGTTCAAAGTGATCTTAGGAATTGATTGACTATCCAATCATTTCACAAATTATTGATTGCTCTAAAAAGATAGTTAAATTCAGTATCTCTGGTGAGGAAGCATTCAAGTTCGTGGGAGATAGAGTCCAGGCTATGATGATATCCCGTTTGAATGTATGCAAATTGTAAGAAAAAGGGTATCAAAGCTTCTTAGCCCAAGTCATTAATATTGTGGATGAACCAAATAAGTTAAGAGGATATACTGGTAGTGAAGAAGTACCCAGATGTGTTATTAGATGATTTGTCAGATTTGCCTCCAAGAAGAGAGGAAATTTTCCTATAGATTTAATACTAGGTGCATAACTAGTTGTGAAAAAACCTTATAAAATGAAAATCAAGGAGCTACAAGAACGGAAGAGTAAGGAATCATCAGGCCAAGCACTTCTCCTTGGGGAGCTCCAACGCTTTTTATTAAGTAGAANAAAACTGTGGAGGAAGCCTTGGGGGCTTCTGTAAAAACCTTCCAATTTTACCAATTCTTTCCTTTACATGATATCCATCTCCTGTCGTGGTATTCTCCAGAAATCTACGAGATGCAAGCTGACTAGGGCTTTTATGAATAACCATTAAATAAGTTAAACCGCTAATCATCAATAGCATTAAGAACTTCCCCACACCGCATCTTCCACAGTCATGTCTGATGCTATTAGTACTGAAAGCCTGTGTCACAACCTAAAAATAAAGAATACAAAAAAAAAATCAAAATGAGATTATTTGAAAATAACAATATTGATGTCCAACACAACCCAAGAAGACAGGAGCGAATTGGGTCTCTAAAAAATTATTATTGATGCAAATGTTAGCTAAAGATAAAATGTGAAAAATAAAATGAATATTAATTGACCAATTAATGAAGACTGTGAAATAAAGAAACAATAAGAACTCCAATATTTTTATCTAGTTCGGCCCTAACCCCTTGCAACGGGCGCTTCTTCTGCATGGATGCGGGATCTAGCAGCATCGAACCGGCTCAGCTTTGCGTGAACCAGTTCATTCTACGGGAGGAGGGAGCTGCACGATCCTTCCTTGATTGGGAATTGCCGAGAGGGTCCCGCCCTTAGCTACCCTAGTAGTATTTATATGTTGTTTTATGTGTTTTAGATCAGTTTTGGATTCAGTTTTATGTCAAGACAGCCGTCGGAATCCAAGTTCTTCCTTCTAGGGCTATATTTGAAGACGAAAAAGTTTTCTGGCTGTAACTCATCCTTAGGTGGTGTTTATCTATCGTTCTCTGCTTCCCATGCCTTCATCCCAACTGCCGACTTGCTGCGGCAACCCTACCGGACTGCTCTGCCGGCTGCCTGTTGTTTTCCCTAACCACTGCTTCCACGCTGCCAACTCCGCCCTTCCCTTACTACTGCCCAACCTACAACCTCCTCCATCCTTGTCGCTTCCAATCACCATCCATCCCGCATACCTTGTTGCCACCTCCCCCATCCCAACCTTCTATCTCCCTCAATCATAGCCACCTTAACACAACCTTCCCACCACATTCGACTCCAGCCCTTGTTGGTGTTTGTGTTTTGTGCCTTTTGTTATTTCTCATCTCGGTGTGTGTTTATTGTAACCCTCTACATGTTTTTTCCATAATAAGCATTGCTTTTCATTTATTATTTGGTTAGCTTTGATATCATTTGGTACCAGAGGTAGTCTAACCCTAGTTCTAAACTAGAATTTCTAGCATTCGACGTACCTAAACACATCTCCAACCCCACCCCACCCCAAAAAAAATTTTCTTTCCCCATCTATCCACCTCTAAACTCTAACCATGTCGTCGAGAAGGAAATTGTCGGAAACTTAAGCAGGACTTTACCATGGACGACAAAAAGTGGATACTCTGACGAGTGCTTCCAACGACTCAAAGCCATTGAGATAAGGATCATGGGCAATGTCACCGTAGGTCATAATAGTGAGATCCGGGAAGGAGAGCCAGAAGAACGGTTGAACCCCTTTCATAAGAATGACTTCAATGAAAATGAGAATCAACCCGCGCACTTCAGAATTCATTATCAGAGGAAATAGAGAGAGGTTGTGCCTATTGGAGGGCACAAAGATTTAGGAGTTAAGATGGACCTAACAAACTTCGACGTGAGGATGAATCCATATGATTTTCTTGAGTGGATGCAGACCGTTGAGCAGATTTTTCAATACAAAGATGTACCCAGTGTTAGAAGAGTAAAGCTCATCGCCATACAAAGAATGCCTCTTTGTAGTGGGAGAACCTAAAAAGGGAAAGAGAGAAAGATGTGGCATAATCACTTCTTGGGAGAAGATAAAGAAAGCGATGCAACGACAGTACCAACCCTCACAGTAGATGACTACATAGTTGAGTTCAAGCAGTTTACGTTGAAGTGTGAGCTAGTGAAGCTCGAGGAGAATGCCATGATATCTGAGAGAATTGTGAGTGTCCATTAACAATGTAATATAATTACAACCCTAA
Source organism: Phalaenopsis hybrid cultivar (assembly GCA_002079205.1). Lineage (NCBI taxonomy): Eukaryota > Viridiplantae > Streptophyta > Magnoliopsida > Asparagales > Orchidaceae > Phalaenopsis > Phalaenopsis hybrid cultivar. Next base: position 42,961 of record JXCR01088155.1, on the reverse strand, counting down.
TGGACATTACATGATGTTTAGATCCTAGCCCAAAGTTAAGAGATAACACAACAGTATCAGGTCTACACCACCCTTCAAACAGAGTTCAACCATTGATTCAAGCAATAAAAGTACGCCCTGTGGAGCACCGAAGCTAACCCTGCCCTAGGAACAACCCGTACGAAGTGGATAAGCAGTGGAGACTGTCAGCACTCCCAAATTTATACCAGTTAGAAAATGTTTTAAGTGACACGATTTTGGGCACTTTAGAATAGATTGCCAAAACAGAAGAATGATATTTTTCACTAAACATGGAGCAGTTGAAGAAATGTCAGTGATAGAAGAGAAAATGAAGACATCAGGGAGTATCGGCTTCTAGTCGACAAGAGAGAGTTGTCATTGATTCAAGCTAAGCCCATGAGATGAGAGACTCCAACAGGACTAACATTAGTTGTCCTAGAATATAATGAGTCTGAGAAATCAATATCAGAAAAGGTTCAGCCCCTATTGAGGGGGTTATCAAATGATTTGATTGAAAGTTTACCTCCTGGGTGGTTGCAAATAAGAGCNAGAAAAAAGAGGTAGACTTATATCCTGAAATAATTTCAGGTACTTATCCATCTGACCACCTCCATTGGAACTAGCCTGAGTCTGAGAGTTCTTAATCAACTGCGTTATTGCAGTCATGTTTTCAGTAAATGCATCAGTATTCACAATAACCTGCGGGGGTGCATCAACTTCTACAATATCATCTCTAGCTTCTTCCCCCTGATTTTTCATACTTCTGACATAGCATAAGAAAAATTATAATTAGATAAAATTTAATTCCTTATCAATATTGCTTATGAATTAGAGTAATCATCCTAATGGCTCTTTTAGATCATGATCAAACTTAATTTCTTTGATACCAATTTTGTCACGACCAGACCTAGTATTTAGAATTAACTAAGGTGAGTACAGCGGTTGGACTTGTTTTAACATCTAACTATCCATATTTTGAAACTTCTAACACATATAAAAAAACCACTAATCCAAAAAGTGCAATAGAATCTAAAGCATCCATAAATAATAACATCTAAAGACAATATCTCAAGTTAGCAATAAACAGTATATCAATATCTGAAACAGACACTAAAGAGAAACTATTATAAAAAATACCTAACAACAGTGGATCTCTTCCGATAAACCAAGTCTCTTCTATAAGACATAACAACCTAAAATTTTTCTTCTCCACAAATAAAACACTAATTGCAATCATAAGTATAATTTAGTGAGTAATTATAATTTAATATTCATTAAATTTTTATGTTATATTATGCATGAATGACATAAGAAAATGTATTTTATTTTATTGAAACTTTAAATTTATTTCCTCTCATTTCACTTTAAGTATTTATCTTTTAGCATTTTTAACAGTCATTACAGGATTACAGTAATACTCAAAAGTATCCTCAAAAATGAACTAGAAGATACCCTCAAATTGTACCCGGAGATGCACCTTTACCATTTCTTTTAACATGCACAAGTACATTGCATCCTCTGTCAGTAACATGTGAGGGTATCGGACCAATGAAGACGTCATATACAACATGGGCAGTAGAGCTTAATACTGGAGTGCACGTGGACTTGACCTCAATTTTCGTGAGGTCTAGTTTTTCTCGTAGGAGTTAGGATCTAGCCTTAGGGGTTTACCTCATTTTTCGTGAGGTCTAGTATTTCTCGTAGGAGTTAGGATCTAGCCTTAGGGGTCTTTCCAATACGCGCGGTGTGCTCGTCCGGCACACCACACCTATTGGAGGTCCATTTGTTGACCTCATATTTTCGTGAGGTCTAGTATTTCTCGTAGGAGTTAGGATCTAGCCTTAGGGGTCTTCCTGCGGCTATCTTAGAACCTTAGAAGTTGTGCCCGCCTTGTTTTAGTTCGACCTATTTCCGTCCTCTTTTGGAGTTTCTCGTGTGCGGTATCGACTTCTAACACTTGGAAGATGAAACCGACATGAGGAAACCCAAAATGGATTCCTACAGGACCTTTCCGAGCCTTAGGGTAGCCTTCTGCACAATTCGCACTCTTGCGCGCACCAGCTTCGCAATTCGGAGAGTCGACGTAGTCGATCGCCGCAATTCGCATTGTCTACACCGTTACTTGTCGAATGCTCGAGTAAACCTTTTGGGACGATCGATCGCGGGTCGAAATTTTGTGAAATTTAAATTTCGACGCGTTTTGACCCGATTGTCGACGACGTCGTCCGAGCGACCCCGGATGACGAAACGGACTGCGCCAACGCGTCCGGAACG